>JARLTB010000021.1:18070000-18125000 GCA_030141615.1 Unio pictorum
GACAGTAATCTGCATATACTATCTTATAAGAAAGCGTTTAAATGCAAGATCGTGGCTGACATTGAATACTCCAGAGATCTCAACTTTTATGTTAAACAAAATATAATTGACTAGATTTTCACTTACTTTAAGTTGTCTTATTACAAGGTGATGAAGACATATAGCTGTACACCAATGTAGACTGCTTACAAAATGAATACCGAGCACGTGAAGTAATGTCTAAATCCACTGTGCTTCTACTGTCGTTATTCAAATGGGACACTCTTTTGGGACCCGTTTGAACTACGCTTTTACCATCGAAAGTCAGAAACACTTAGCTTAAGATAGATGCGTCTAGACCAAGCATACCCATAAACAAATGCGGTGAGCATTTAAAGACCACTTGTCGCGGTTTCATTGATCTCAAGAAGCTTTTCTACTGGAGAAACCTTGATTTAGAAAACGTCTATGTCTCGTAGCATTATTGCACTATATATCAATGCGTCAACACATTCGAGAGATGCACTTTTCGTGTCCTTGTTCATGTTGTTATGTCTCTGTTAAGCTTATTGTAATAAAGAACTGGCATAACTGTTAGTGCAAGTTGTCAAACAAAATATAAATTTGATAGTGAAGACAGTCTATTATGCCAAATTGCGAATAAGAAGGGTTGTTCTCATAGTCTGTTACTATACAACATCGATGCATAGTACCTTTTCGAAAATTGCAAACTTAGGAATACATTATGTATGTCACGTTGTACGGAACAATTGCAAAATGTATATGTTAGACATAGAGACTAATAATTCCGTGTCATAAATGTTACGAAATGTTGCGTACAATGAGGTGTCAAAGCCAGTTGAGTAACATGGGCATAGGAATTCGTGGCTGGCGCCATATATTGTCAGATCGCGATTCACAGGTACGTCGCATAAATTTCCCGTGTTTGGATCCGAGGAACATCAAGTCGGGTCGTAGAACACCCTTGACAGACAGCCGTGAAAGGGGCATAGACATCTAATCGGAGTTGAGCAAGACGTGACCACCATTGGAATCGCAAGTTTTAATCTAGTATCATGAGAACTAAATGTTAGTAGACGCTGAACCATCTTGCGGGAATTATAAGGGAAGATACGCTAATCCGACGACATTTAAAATTGGCGGGAAACTTTGTTATTCTGGGAATTACAAAGGAACTTCGAATATGTCAGTGATTTATTTGCTCGATTGTTGTAATCTCTTACGGCAAAGTAATTGTACCTTTATGATGTGCAGTATGTATACATCATTAGTAGAATCGTTAGTACGTAGAATTATCATTTGTAGGGTTTGATTCCTTTGTAGTGTTTGATCTACATGAATATTTGGAGATATGAGCAATGTTTATGTAAAGGATTAATATTGTAATTTGGTTAATTCGTAGTAGCCTCGTGCATGTATTCATGTGTTATTCTAGATTTGCAAATGCTGAATTGAATTATAACTTTGTATAATGGTTTCAATGTGCGACATTAGTTATTAGGGATTTGACTATTTGTGTATACTTTGTAGGAGTATCATATGTAAGGATATATCAGTGCATGGATATGTGCATATATGTGTACACTTTATATATGTGTAATGTACATAAATGCGTCTCATTATGTGATTTTGTTCTGTATAATAAGATTGAGAAACTCTATATATCGATGTGTTAAAATCTATTCATATATGCATGATAAGCAGTTGATACTGTGTACACCATATCAAAGAGTATGGATATATCGATGTGCATGAATGCGCGATCAAAGACGGTTATGGCTTATCTGATGATGGATTGTTGTTTAATGTAAGTCTAGACAGCTAGATGAAAATGCTTATGTCCTTGTGTGTTCGTACAGGAAGCTTTTTGGGACCAGATGAGCTGTAGTAGAAAGAGGAAAATATCTTTGTACAGTTGGTCCCGAGTCTCTGGGAAACAAGAAAAGGAGGCTGAAGTTAGACGGACTGAAGGGAACTGGAGTACCAGTCCAAATAAAGCATAATACATATGAGTAGGAACACAGGAGAGGAGGAAAACCTACCACACTACGTCAAATGATGAAATAGGTCGTCACTTGACGAGTGATTGGGTTTTAATATTGAATTTCATTTGAGAAATGACTATCTGTTTTGAATGTTATTAAATTGGTGTTTATCTGAATTCCACCTTGTATTTTCAGTACATTAACTGTCGGCATCGCTGACTGGGGGCTCGGAGCTTTGCATCTCTCTATCACTACTTCAATTTCTGACAAAAAATGAGCCAGGGTGGGTCTTCCGTAATTATTAAAAATAATCCTGGGAGCACTCGACCCCAATCTAGTTAACGGGAACCTCTACAATGTAAGACTATAACTTTAAAGAGCTTCCAATAATCTTAAACTTCAATGCACGACCGTACCAAACGCCAAGTTCCCCAATCGCTAATAAAGAACTCCTTTTTAATATGTATTTGAATATGGTACCTCATTTTTCATGGTGATTTTGTGAGTTGATCGTTGAAGACTCCACACATAAAACTGCTCTTTCTAATCCCAAATGCTAGGAGGACAGAATAAATATATTAAATATATACATCTTTAATCAATGAGGTTAAACTTAAAGGACCATGGATGTATGTTGGTTTGTTTCGTGCTCAATTTTGAAGAAAGTATGCTTTCATGAAGCATGTTAACTATATTTTTAATCTGATATCAGAAAGTAACGTGGAAACAAATGGCATTCTGATATGACGGATTTTGTTTTATCTGAACTTAGTTACGTGTTAGACGGCTTTGCACATAGCTACAACAGCATTCAACCAGTTTTCAAAATGATGACTGAGATTACACTACAGCAACGTGCCCTTCTTTCGCTACTATTCCCAGGCTATCATTTGCATAAAATGTGTAGTTGGTAACCTTGAATGGTCATCGACATTGCGTTTAGAACATGCATTGCAAAGTTAATATTTAGTTAATCATAAACGATTGTCCTTGATATACAAACGTTACAGCAGAAACGTGGTATACCAAATATGAAATGAAGAAATATGTCGGAACCAAGGGGTAACTATTTTAAGGATTTGCTATAATGCAGCTCTAAACATCTCTAAACTAGACGGACATTGATTGAACGGGATTCACACAACCAGACGTCTGCATGAGCATGCTTGTTATTTTGGTCTTCACATGCTATATTTTCCGGACTCATTTTAAAGCTTCCCCAATATATGGCTTGTTATGCGTCTTTGACTTTGGCAAAAGAAGCCAAAGAGAGACACGCTGTGAAAAAGTCGACATAAGGGATACAATGCCTGTTTCGCTCCACACTGTCCGTACGTATGTTTGAATACATGTAAGCACCGTAAGATATCTGAGGTAAGGGGATAGGATTGGTCGATTTGACTGTTTTTTGCGTGATTAAGGGGAATATGTGTTAGGAAGATATTTCTCAGCCCAAGGAATTTGCCAGTTATTCGGTACAAGCGACATTCATACGGAACCGTATTAACTGGACTTTTTGGACAACATGGGCTAGTTTGTTTCGTAAAATGACCCTTAGAAAAAATTTAAGCTGAAAAGGAATTCTTCGGATATTCTCACCTTTATGTCTAGTAATCAAAGATATAAATAATTAGTAGACGCTTATAGGTTGTTATTTGGCATATAGTATGAAATATCGATATAATATATAAAAGTGTGTGCTGACACATTCATACCAATGTAAGGCAAGAAACAAAATATAAACGTGAGTTTTGAGTCATGTGGCCCCTTTAATGATTAAAATATTCTTGTTTGCGATATCATATCGTCCAATTAATTGACAGCAATTTTTTGTCGTGAGGTTCAAGGTTGTCAGAAAAACGATTACAATCCAACCGCGCGCAGTCGGTATGACTTGTAATTTGTTTTCGCTCAGTCATTAGGTGAACTTAGACAAGAAGGTTTTAGACACATGACCTCTTACAGGATGGTCTTACAAGGCTTAACTGCACATCAGGACAATAGCGTCGAGGCAAAATAATCAAAATAGGTAGAACAAGTGGTAAAATTGGTTCAATACGTTTAGAAGATTTATCATTGGGAATGAATTGAAACTGTTACTTCTGTACGATAAAGACAAACGTTAAAGAACGTGACATGTTTAATAGGCACTGTACAATTAAAGATTAATGAAAACAATAAAAGATACTAACGAAAGATGTAATATTTCAGTATTACATTGCTCCAGAGATTTTTGCAAAATCTCTAGAAAGTTTTTTGACATCTTGTAAAATCAATAGAAGCCATGCATGTCTATGACATTTTGCACAATCTCTACAAATCACGCACTTACTGTGAGTTCATCGTGCAGAGAAAACAAGCACTGAATAATGATATTTAATTTTGTCTTGCACTTATTTACCTGCTTTGATTTAACAATCATATTGTTGTACTGCCGATACAAAAAATGTGATTAAACTGAAACAAATGACCGAAAAAGACAAAAAGAAACCAAAAAAGCAACAACAAAAGAAATGGCTAAATCAGATCTTTGAACATCAATAACTGAAATGCAACAGTAATTAGTTTGCATGGTCACTAAAGGGACATTTAGGTTCTCAAACAAATGTTTTTTATCCTGAAGAACAGCTTTCGTGATGACGTCATTTCACTCGTCATTAGTCTTCTCAGCCGGCAAAATGACATATCAATATTGAATAGTATTGTTGTCAGAACTGACCATTATATGCATAACGAACAACCGGGTTTTCAGATAGAATCCTCCTAGAACAAAACTACCTTATCTTTCTGCGTGTTCGTATGCATTCATGCCCTGTATCAAACGTATCCTTAAATTGGGCTTCTCGTCATATCTTCTATTTCAATAACATTATTTTCGTCAAATTATTCAAAATAGAAACCGTGTTGTCGAATTTGTACTGCGTTGCATAGAATAGTTCCATGATCGAAATAGAATTCCTATGACAAAAAAAGAATTTTACCCGCCATTTTTAAAATAAAATTCTGGCAGCACCAGGTAAATTGTTTAAGAATTGTTAACTAGTGGATGAGAAAGACTGGTCTCGGAATACTGAGAAACATATCCTTGTATGTTCTGTTTATGTATTTGTTTCTCGTTTACTGCTTTTACTTGGTTCAAAGAAGCAAAGAATATAAGTGGTCAACTACATACATTTTGCTAAAGCAAAAGAAGAAAGAGAAATGTGAAAAAAAAATAGTTCAATAGTAAGTGAGATTTGATAAAATGATTTACTCTCCAAATGTTTTATCTGCATCTAATTAATAATGTTTGTTTATTTATTTATGGCACGAACCAAACGCGGTTGTATTTTGTTTTGAACTGTTTTGGTAGAATGAAGAATATTGAGAGCAAATCAATGTCAATCAATGTCAATCGATTAGTCACATCAACTTACACTTTTTGCATGTTATATGTTTTACAATCTAAGTTTAAAATAAACGTTTATTACAATCTAAGTTTAAAATAAACGTTTATTCTTAATCTAAGTTTAAAATAAACGTTTATTCTTAGTGCGCAGCAAGATGCTTTCGGGATTTGTTTAATTGTGCTATAATTAAATTTTGCTCTTCATAAAACTTTCTCATCGCTTAAGCGCATGTTTTTTGTTTCGTGAAATTGAAAGCAACGACTCTCTGACATTTGCTTGGATATTTTTTAAGAAAATTACGTGACAGTTATGTATCGATTATCAAGACGATGACGCACGAATGTTGCATAAAACTTGGCACTATATAGACAGATAAATAAATAAATGGACGGAGGAAGGTATGCATGCGTGGATAATGAAAGGAAATTGAGATATATTAGTCCATCAGTCGATAGTTCAATATATAGAAAGACAAATAGACAGACAGATATACAGATGAATGGACGTGTAAAACAGTTATTAAGACTATTTGCGTGTTATTTTCTTACGTCTGCAGATGTAATTCTAATAGCAATCGAATCGGTTACGAAGGACAGCAAAAGGATGTATTACCGTGAAATATTATAAGCTAACTCGCTTAATTGGAGTGCTAATTATACAATTAATATTAATTAGATCACACATCTCCATATACTTTTTGTAATACAAATATGATTTGTTACTAATATTAGCCCGGCTTCAACGATGGCTGATATTGAACACAATTACGATTCATTGGTTAGTATAACTGGTGACGAAAATAGTTGAGTCTCTAAGTTAACTGCAGCAATGATGTTCTTCGCAGCGAAAATAATCATATTCGCGAACAAATGTTTTGATGTTATTTTGTTCGAGAAGAAAATAATTTCATTTGAGATGAAATATTTGTTTTCGTGTATAAAACAATTATGTGCAGTGAAGATATTTTTTGTCATAATGACACATTTCAATTAGAGGCAAAAATACACGATGCTCAGCAAACGAAATAAGTTCCCGCCCACAACGTAATTTTCGCTTGAAAGAAATGTATTTTGTACGCTGGTAAATAATCTAATTATTACATAAACTAATGACGTAGTTTTTTAACACAAAAATAATTTTGTTTGCGTCAGAAATTCACTTAAGTGCGGCAACAAAAATTAAACATGTTCAAAAAATATATTTAATTCATGAATTAATATACATATATTATGGTGAATATTGTCGTAATTGGGCGCTAAAGTAACTATTTTCATATATAAAAAATAATTTATTTAAACATTGGCGTTTGGTATTTGATACAATTTTTTCTGCACAAACTCAGTTTGTTTTGCAAATACTGTACGTTATTTCCTATGCAGGTAAAATAAGGTTTGATTTGCGACCAAGTTTTGTTTTGGGTTTAATTTTTTTTTAAATCTTCTCAAATTAGATTAATATTTGGTTTCAGTTATATGAATATCTTCGCGAATCGAATTATGTCATAATTTTCACAGAGAAATTAGGTATTGAATATGTACTGATAGTTTTCATTACAATTATCTATTTCTTAAACGAATAACAGGTATCTATTTTGATGAATATGAGGTTTATGACAATTACCATTACGGCAAAACTGGGCTGGTATAGGGTTCGTGGGTTTTCAACAGAAGTGGTTGAGGAACGGTATGCATTATTACATAAATAAAAAGTTGCGGTTTATGGAGTCCTCAAAGAACTAAACGGTTTATGAAAATTAAGAAATATATGAAACATATGACAAAGGCAGTTGACGTATCATATAGTATATGGGCATTTAAGATGGACATGTATTTAATAAGGTCTTGATGGATCATCCACCAGAATATTATATTAGCAGTTTATGACCACTATGGGAATTTAACGCTACTTATGGTACGATGAAACTAATGGGAATTTAACACTCGGGAATACTGTGGGGTATATATAATCTTTCATTTTACACATGGCAATATGGGGCTTATGGACCCAAGGATTTATAACATTTCAACAAGGGTCAGACACACCCAAGGGCAGAAGGGAATCGCCGTGACTGACAAATACTTACTGTCAGTAACGAGCACCAATTATTAACAAAGACCTCTTCTAATGGACGATACTAGTAATACTGAGCATCGTATATACTGAATTACCAATCCATCTTTTATTCAGATATGTTCCGATTTACAAGTCATCATTGGAGAAGACAACAGAAGAATGGAACACATTGTCGAAAGAAACTCATATTTTCTATTTCTGTTGTGTACATTTATATTGAATATGGAGTTACATTTATCCTTGTTATTGTTGAATAAGTAAGAAAATGTACAATAGAGAACATAAGGCATATATAAAAATCATGAGCTTTGACGTGCTAAAGAAAGCCCTGAAATATATTGTCGTCAAAACTCATGACCCACAAAAGGTTATAGTTTTGTCTGATCACCAAGGTATGAGTAAATTGTTGGACGGACTCTATCAAATAATATATTATGAGAAACGAGAGCAACTTCTCGATTAGAACAACGGACCCATACGGCGTAATATTCTGCAGGGAAAATGAAGGAGATCCCTCTGACCAGAGACATTGGCCTAGAAAGAATTACCGATTTTCTCTGAAAGATGTTTTCAACACATCTGGAAACGGTCAATGTGATGTACTCTACCAAATGCTGAATGCAGAGAGTTTGTGATCCACGGTCTTTATTCACCACAGAAGGTGCAGAAGTTACAGTGCCAACCTCTGGATGTCAATCTTTTTTAGGTTTAGGTTGTCACATGTTGACCGATGCACACCATAGCGGATCGATCAGCTATTTAAGTGCTTTGTACTAGCGATATCTATTGGATTTTACGAGTTTCCTCCATTGGCTTATAATACCAATTATCCAATAGCATGTAATAGCGGTACATGATACATTAGCCAAAAACTGGAGGAAATTGACTTAAATAGGATACTTTGTATGTCTAATATCAAAACTCTGGCTACATACCAGAATAAAGCCATTGCAGGTGTATTTTATGATACACATTGTGCGAATACGACAGTGGAGAATCTCTAATTTATGAGTCCATTCCAGTTAGGTGCTCGCTTAGTCTCAAGCATGGAGGAATAGTGTCAAAATATGAATAACTCGATTTTAATTGCCAACGCATCCACTAAAATTCACAGATCCTAAGCAACGAAATATATAATCGATCAGCCTAAGTGTATATTGGCTAACATATCCGAACTTTGCTGTGCGAAATGCTGGAAGTCATTAAGAGCATCATTATCGCGGTTACATTGCACTCTATATTACAAGGGAAAGTAAATCGATCGTTATATAACCGGTCCCGTCTTATAATGGCGAATCGAGGATGAGAGCAGAAAACAAATTTCACATTTATTGTATGGAGTTTGTAATTTTATAAGTCGAATAAACACGTTTCTAGAGAAATGGCATATGATTCCATCCGTTGGCTTTAACTAGTGACCTGTGTATAATGTATACAAAGTACACTGTTTCATCGTGGCGTGAATCGCCACCATTGGCAACGTACGTCTCCAGCTTGCCAAATTGTTTCCGGCCTGTCACTGTCTTCATTTGGCAAGATCAGAGAGTGCGTAATGACCCTTATCCTTGACTAAATACAAACTACGTGAATTTGAATAACCATTAATGTCTTCATACTCTATAAAGACCGGTGGATCAACTCTGTACTATTGTGACCCTGGTATTCTTTTAACCTTTTCGTGCAATCTCAAACAATAGCGCATTCTCTGTTTTCTTTTAGTTTTGCGAAAACAAAACAACAACAACGGGTTTTTTTATTTTGGGGGGGAGGGGGTACGCAGATAACAATGAAGCCATAAAGTGTTTGACAGTTGGGTTTCGAATATTGACCGTTGGTTACTGAATACTGACCGTTGATATCTGAAAAGTGACCGTTAGTGTCTGAATCTTGAAAGAAGACTGATTAAATTAATAATATTCAATTTGAAATGCACAATAGAACAAAACGTTATAAGAGGTTATACAACTCTCTATGCCAAGATTTCTGCATGACTTTTTGCCCTAAAATACGTAGGAGAACATGCATATAAAATCAAAAACGTATAAGCTAATAAAGGCTACTTAGACATTAAATACTCAACTCCTTTGAATTTTGAACGATTGCATCTTCCGTTCTAAAAGAGTCCGATCATCAGATATTGGAGGAAATATTTATACACTATTCCTTGGTTACACTGGTTGCTGAATCAAGTGGTGTTTGTAAACCTTTTTCTCAAACTACGTTTTCTTCATAGTACTCCTCAATGTGTTCTTATAGGTCACGATAGTTGTAGACAACGAAGATATAAAACTTTCGTTAACATATAAAGGAATAGAGCATATCTCACCACTCTGTCAGTATCATTATATATAGTAGTATTGAAACTCTCAGCGAGACATCTTAGGTAAAAATGTTTGCTTAATAACAGGGATCGATATATTTTAATTATATCTATGAGGATACACCATATTTGCCACACTATGTTTGTGACGATACCATACGTTATCCCCACGTATATTACCTAATGCATCTGAAACCTACTTCCCCATTTTATTTTAGATGTTATACGGATTTGTGTTACGATTTGAGCTACTACGTTCATCCAACAATTTAAACGAAATATTTTTTTTTCTCATTTTCCCCAACATGCAGAAAAAGTATAACATTTCATGATCTCAACCCATCAGTAGCATTTCGATTTAAAATCTATCACTGTATGCCATTGATTGCGAAAAAGGATGCACAATTGAGTTACGTTTCATGCACACTAATCTAAGGACATCTTATTTTCACATTTTTCTTCAAACTCCATGTTTGTTTCAAACATCATAATTTAACATTGATACAACTCGCAGATCCAACAATCGATGTCCTGGACAAGAAACAAATTATACTGAAACCAGGTGGAATTGTAATCCTTGTAGGAAAGATTATTCGTTCGCTTTCATCATGGATCTCAATATAGTAGCCAAGATGTTACCCGAGAAACGTACTACAACCGAAGAAAAAGTGCGACATAATGGGCGTGTTACAAATTTTAATCGATATTATCAAAATAAGAATTCACACCATTTAGGCTACATTCACGTCTTCACTTTTTCAATAACAGTCTAATGCAACATCCAAGCAACACGTGAACGTGAGTCATTGAATAATACAATATGGACATCAGATGCCTTAGACATCATGCTACTGTTATAAGCATTACACCATAGTTTATTTGCAGATAAGATCACTTGATATTTTATTCTTTATCCCAGTGGAAACACAATCCTATTCTAATGTGCACACCTTCTTTGCAAACGACGTGCTTGTAAATATCTTCTCACTATAAAATTTTATATGACATCCCATTTTATGCGATACTAAATTTTGCATAATCTAGCGTACTCAATGGCATGCCCATTCAATATAGTGATCTGACATCCAATGCACTGGAGAGCAGAGCATTATCTGAAAAATAATTATATAATAAGCTGTTCACCTCTATAAAACAAACCAAAACAGACACATATTTTCAGAGCGATGCGTCTAAATCAAACGGATCCACCATTAAAGTAATTTAGCACTCAATGACATCTTGAATCAATTTGTCTCAGAGAGCAAATATACTGGATAATCCGTGATATGCAACAAGTTATGAGACATATTTTAACAATATATAAACATAATATAAAACGGTCAACGCTTAACCGGATGAAATTTTCATGTTCTATTACACTTCCTACATCTGCATTCGGTTTATTGGGTGCGTGTTATGTTAATATACCTAACAATGCAAGTATGTATTCAGTTACAAGTAAAAACTTGATAGTAGAGGCAGTCTGTTAGGTGATACTGGTTACATAAAAGGTTATCCATTGATAATTGAAATTAATATATTACCCGTCATTAGTTAATGATAAATGAGGCGTATTGTATATTGCGCTGTAATTGTAAGGAACACACTGCAAGAGTCCGTCACTGAACCCTTTATTAAACTGTTGATATATACATATAAATAAATAAATAAATATATATATATATATATATATATATATATATATATATATATATATATATATATATATATATATATATATATATATATATATATATATATATATATATATATATATATATATACATATATATATATATATATTAATATATATATATATACATTGTATGCAAATTATGGGACAGTAGATTCAATGTCTGTCATTTTCTATTCATGAATTGTAAATATAAAAAGCAGTAAACGTTCTATTTCTTTAAGTCGTTTGATTATAGATCCACTAGAATGTAGTTATTATTTTTTTGCTTATCGGGGATATACATTGTGAAGACATTTGTATTAGGTACATGCGTCTTTCACACTGAACCGTATTCACGGTAGAATGGATTGGTTTGTTTCGTAAAATGACCCTTATCACATTTCTTTATAAGTGGATTGCTTGGAGCATTATCACATATGAGGTTTTAGTGATTAGAGATCTTAATATTTTGATGTGTTAGGTGTTTAAGGACTGTTTTGTGGTAATGGTATAAATTGCATGCTCATAAAACAGGCCGATTTTAAGCGAGAAAAAATAAACTGCGAAATTAGTGTCCCGTGTATGTGCGATCCTTAGATTGAATGCATGAAAAGTATATGTGGCATTAGCGAGTTTGAGACTTTTGTTCGACAACTGGTGTGATAGTGAGGGAAACAATGCTCTCAATCCAACGTTTAATAGATGCTTTTAGACTACTGGCATGTCATACATATGTCTGTATGGCGGTTTCAAAAATTATGCTTGCATTATGCCGAGCGAGAACGGGTGATAAAAGAAGTAAAAATCTCCAAATTCATTAGGATGACTACTCTTTCCAAACAAAAATGTCAGCAGTTTTTGCTTTAAAAGATAGAGATAGGAAACACACAGAGTTTGCACTGTTTCAAGCTGACAGTCTGCTACAGACATCTTGTATAATCAATATGAACTATACATATTCCTTCACTTGAACATAGAAGAAGGGCACAGTAATACACACTATCTCTCTTGGACTGATTTGCCTGCCATTGTGCGAACAGGCGAATTTCGTTCCTTTTTATTTATCATGAAGATTTGCCTGCCATTGTGCGAACAGGCGAATTTCGTTCCTTTTTCTTTATCATGAAGATTCCCGGGGATGACATCACTATCCCACTTGTTATCAGTCATCTTAACCGGTACATGACTTATGTATTATGGCATATTTAGGAGATGGCTATTCTCAAATTAAACCGTTCTAGAAAAACATGAATCGAGCCGCCGATACACATTATTATATCTTCATGCCATGGATAAACGTATCATCTATGTGGGTATCTAACTGTTTTTACTATTGCCAAAACTATAATTTCGCCATACTTGAAGTGAAAGTATAAAGTCTAGGACCTTGTAAATTGTGTGATGGGATTGTATAGAACAGTATCAGGATCAATTCATACTGCCTAAAGTAATCCCAAACCACTAATCTAGATAATTAAATCTAAATAATTAAACTCTCTGGACGAATAATAATCGTCAACTACTGGATGAAAGAAACGTGTCAACAACAAGAGCAACAACATCAATCTGGACACTCTTTAATGATATTTTCTACTAAAACACGGAAAACTATTTGTATCAATTTCTATGTTGTGGAGGCATGTAAGTCTCTTACTTTTGAGATTTTAAATAAAATGAACTAAACGTATCGTCAACCGTTTACTCGCTTGTGAGATTGACAGTTTATAGTTAAGGTGAGGCCTAACAGGAAATTAAGTTGTGTTTACTTGAAAACCAGATGCGTTTGACAAATTGATATCGAAAATTGTCAAGTTATTAAGCAATATTTGTAAAACATTCTGATTTTAAATACTATTTTCTCCAAAGGCGATCGATGTAGTTTGTTCTTCCTGTAATATTTTAAGTGTGCCTTTATATGACATAATTGTCAGTTTTGTGACCAACTGCTATGAAACCGAAATATCTGCGTATCTCTTAACTTTTACTGATGTCATTTTATAACATGTAAAACGGTTACCCTTCCAAAATCAATTGTATCTTAACTACAAAACAAAATAACATTTTTATGTATTGTTCCGATTATTAAAACGCTACCACGTACTTCAAAAAACAGCCAATTCCTGAAAGGATAGAGTGCAAGTATTGAAAAATGTTATTATATCTATGTTATGTTATTATAGATTGTATTTACTGTTTAATTATAGGCCACGATAAACCGTAACAAACAAAATAATGTGGTACATTATTCCAATACAAATCTTTAAATAGTACAATTATAGATCCAATTCCAATCAATGTCTTCCAGTCATAAAAAGAGAACCAACATAATGACATGTTAATTGCATCATTACTTCGTTGCACTTGAATAAAGCATGGAGATATACATACTTTGGGTTGCTGACTCATATTGAACAATATTGGGTGCTAGGTCATGTGGGACAAGATGTCAGAACATGCAGTGGCATTCTACGCTACATATACAAGGTCCCAATATATATGTTTAACATGTAGAAAAAAAACATATATTTAGAAACAAGCGTATTCACCATAATGTTGTGTTCTAATAATAGCACAACTGAAACAAAGGATTATTTCAACGTTATAGTAAAACCGTATAATATATTCAGTCACAACACATGTAACATTCTGCTATGCTATAGGAATAACACAATAGATACAAATGCTATGCTATAGGTATAACACAATAGATACAAATGATTATTTTAACGTTCAAGTAAAACGTTTTTTGTCCTTCATTGTATGAATTAAATATAAGCGCACTACAGTAATATACGCAACTTACTGCTACGTAAGCGCGCGTGGATATAATCCAGCAAAGAACAAAACTGATTCCTGTAAAAAAAATGACAGAAAGTTCTGTAGCCAAACAAACACAAGAAAATAATAATATTCGGATACAAATGCAATGACATTTGACGGTGCCGTTTTTAAAAGATGCGCCTAAACACATTCCATCTAAGTATATTATCAGGATTATATCAAGTTGCTCTCTTTGGGGCGACTAAAACTGAAATTACCGGGTGTTATAGTTCGTTGGTCATATATTGATATGGTCATTAATATTTCACAAATTTCCTATTACAGGAAACTAAATAAAAATAAATAACAATTAGCATTGGAGATTGTTTATGTCATAAAGACGCTGTTGACTGATGCAGTGAATCAATGGTCAGTCTAGAAACTCTATCTCAATCTCCCTCCATCCCCCTCATTCCGTGTTCCCCCTCCCTCCGTATCTCTCTCTCTCTCTCTCTCTCTCTCTGATTCGATTGATTTATTACAAAATGAAGACAAACTGTATAATACAAATTATAACAATGACAGGGCATTCTTTTGAGACGTAGCATAGGATGGACCAGGATAGACACCACAGTGTCCCGTACCTTAAAAACAGTTCGAGGATAAGAATGAGTTCAGCAACAAGGTGTGAATGTAAATGCTTTCACTGGATGATGAATACTTATTGGAAGTACCATGTTGACAGAAACATGGAAGCCATGGCCACCAGTATCTTTATTGTGGGAAAAGATCGGTTTGGTTAAGGTAAAGGAAATTTAGAAAAATATACTGGCAAACGCAAACCATTCACTGCTGAAGAATGCACATATAAGACCAGAACTGATGCAGCTGACATGAAGGTGTCGAAATGCAGTGGATGAAGAATACAATGATTTGAGTAATCACAGAGAAAACCTATATGAACGGCCAAAGACACTGAGATAAAGCAGTAAAAATCAGAAAGAAACGAAGGGACCGTATGCGGAATGGTATATTATTATATGCCGATCGGTTTGAGACTTGCACATCTACATGATGAGAACTATTAACCTAAACACACAGGGAAAGTCCTCCGTGATCAGCCTTATCTCATAAACGCTGATGAATCAGCATTGTTTATTGACAGTTCAACACCTAGACAACAATGGCGTATGGGCATTATTCAAGACGCACGAGCAGCATCAGCTCCTGGATCACATTGTGGTCCTTGCACGGTTTACAAATATTGTCCAAGATTAACGCGAAAAATATGGGAACTTATAAAGCTCATATGGAGAAAGTAATGTTGACAGTTTTGCTACTTTCATGTACATGCTTTATAATACATTAAACAGTTTATGACAATATTCCTTCTGAACGAAGAAGAGACTATGTACCTGGTCACCATTTCCAGACATCTGACAAAAAACATGCCGCAGAACACGTACGTTGATACCTTTGTTCAGAAAGATGGAATTCCAGGAGTATCTAGGTATCTTGAACAAAAGGTTTCTTAACTAAGATCATAAAAGAAGCCAAGGAAAACAAACGCGATCTGAGATAGTTCTGGCTAAATATCATGTACTAGAGAAGTCCGTGGACGATTCAACACTGCCGCAATAATTCGAAATTAGATTTGATGTGTCAAACTACTCAACAGCAAGAAACATTTTAGAAGGTGGCATCATAACTGTCTATCCCATTTCGATGGTACTGTTTTTCTGCAACAATGGATCTCCTTCAAAGGTCAAGACAGAAGATGAGCCGAATGCCGTTTCTGTCATCTGAGGTTCGGCAGCCTCCTGCAAAGACCAGTGTGGTATATGTATCAGAATTCTCATTAATCTTAGATCTTGGTGACAGTCTGACGTAGCTAGAATGATGTTCAAGTCATCTGAGTATAAAACGCTTGTCCCGCAGATATGGAAATGCAACATAGATTCAGAGTCGGATAGGAACAGACCTGATACCACCAATTCGTAATCAACCCGTAAAATATGTCGTCAAGGTTTATAAGAGTTCTGTGAATGAAGCAAGATCTTGGCAGAATGACGCGACAAGCCAAAAGACTGATTGGAATGTATATACGAGGGTGGTCTATTTCGAAAGAACAAAACAAGTTGGTGACAGCATGTTATTCTATGACAAATGCTTTGGCCATTTCTAGTATACAAAGCCCTACATAGAATGATGAGAGAATGTTAAGTAGATATATACATGGGGGGGGGGGCTAAAGATATTTAGCAGTATATATTATCATTTTAAGGTTATGTTACCTCTATCATAATTGACGGATGAGTTCAATGTTACTGATGTCAGGCACGCTATGATGTGGACTGCCAAACTCAGACAAAGTGATATGGTAGGCAAAGTAAGAACAAGAAGTTAATGGTAGTGAAATCTCAAAAGATCTACGTGGCATACAGCAAACAGACATATTATACTTGTCATGCCACAAAACATATGTCATGTAGCAGAGAATGACAGGAAAGTTAAAACTTTCGAGATCGTTTTTAGCTGGGTGTGGAAGCTGTGAAGTCAAATAAATACTCATGTAGCGACATCTGGAGAGCTGTTTACAAAGCGCCAGCTTACGTTCACGTTAAGGGTAATATATATTTCCTACAGCATCACACCTAACGACATGATGACTAAATAATGACTCTCACTTTAAAGTTTCTGGGAGACGTAGAGTACGTATTGTCATCCTGCAATCTAGCTCTGATAGATGGTCACTGTTGTTGGTACCGTGACCAAGTGCTTGCTGAGATTTCTACTGGTACGGATATTATATTACCAGGAGAACGAAACATCAAGTGAAAAGCCCTTCCCATCGGCTGATAAGATGGGTAATACAATAGCTGGAAATTGCCAGCATTTCTAAAAGGACAGCTGATTGTCAAGGAGCGGTTTATGCGCTATCCGTTTATAGTATTGTATAAGACACACTTGTCAAAGGATAATGTTAGGTACCACTTTGTCAAGTGGTATTGTACAACATATAATAATAATAACTATAACCCACTCCCGTTTCATACTCGTTATCTAAGAGATGACCGCCCTCGATATAATTGCCTGGTTCGAGTATGGGAATAGATAGAGTAAACTGAGCAGGTATATTGAACAAACAAGTACGAACCCCCGTAAAGATAAACAAACAATTTAATCAAGTACGTACACAATTATTAAAACTTCCTTTCATTAGGAATACACGTTTTTTTAGAAATAGAACTTTCACCGAATTACAATAAAATTTGAAATAGATTTAAACAAATTAGCCGATTTATTACTGATAGTTTTAATCATCATAGGATCGAGTGGTACAATCGAAGTCAATGCCTTGTTCGATTATCATAATCTGCTATTCCTCGATCCCGTTCACTGTTCCGTTCAATGTGGTACTGAAAGACACTTCTCGTCCGTCTCTAGATAATCTGCACCCGTGGATGTTTCCGCTCGATTCCGGACTTGTCCACTGTATCATGCGCTCACTGCAATTATCGTTCCTAATTCCTTTTCCAAAGTGTACGTAGCAATTTACGTAACTTCAAGATGTTCCAAAAAGCTATTTTCTCCTTTCAAAAGAAATTAAAACAATCTTAAGTTTCTAGTTACAATGGTTACAGTTGAGACTTTTCATTATTCCGGGTTCGAAAAATCACATATTCTGTCAGTGATAACAACTTTACGGCTAGTAATTAACTACACATGTCCTCAAATGACTGTAGTTAAAACAATTGCTAATTGTACATCGAGTCTTTGAATTCTGGACCCGACTTAATTTACACAGCACATAAATTGAATACACTGTCGCTAAATCATCTATGAAATCAAAATTCGGTGAATTCACATGTATTCTCGTAAATCATTAACTAATGTAATACATAAATTCTTAGAACCTAATCATTATGCAAACAAGATGAAAAATTCAAGAATTAACGTAACACTTCCTATTCATAACTCAGCCTAGTGTTTTACGACATAAATTAACACTACGTCATTTGTAACCAAGAATTAAGGTAAGAATTCCAATTCATAATTCAAAAGCACATTATTATACAAATGCATCAAATGAAATCGTGCAAGACCTGTAAACTAAAGCAAACATCATTTAAATTGCATCAACAATATACATGGAATTGTGACAATACCTTTGTGTTTTTGGGTCATTAAACCGTTGGATGGTTTGGCGGTTTTTTCTGGACCACGATTCCTTAACGGACGTATTTCTCTCAAATAACATCCGGAGTCTTAGTAAATAATTCTACCTCTGGTTTCTCTCTTGCAGAGAAATTTTAGACTAACTATAGTTTTCAATAAGGAGATATTAAGTCCTACGAAACTTCGTGTGAAAACACCCCTCCCTTATTTAACCGTGACCAATCAGAATCAAATGTATTTTCCATTGCTTTTCTCTAAGAGTCGCTTACGTCTGGTCAGCATGACATGCTTGTTTTTAAATAACAGAATCATGTGTTTTCTCAAGTTTGAAACTTTTCGTGAAAATGAAACTTTAAAATGTCGCTAGCAGTCTAATTGCTGAATAAACTAGGTTTAATTAGTAACAACGGTCGCACTCTAACTGAATACCACACTACACTATACAGAACCTCCTTTTGACACGACGTGTCTCCATAAATTTAACTAATGGTTCTCTGGATTCTCCTAATGTTTTATCAATAGATCGCCTGAAATTTGCCCTTTCACACTGATGTTGCCAACGAATATGTGTAGCACCAACTTCACACCCCAGCTGTATATTATTGTGTTAGTTGGGGTGGTGTGAGGGTACCAAGTATGTGATTTACCTAGAACTACTAGTGCCATGCGAAACTATAATGGAGAAGGCCTGTAAGAAGACACTAGCTACGTACCAAACACTCATCCATGAGTGCTAGCGGAATTGATTGATGGCAAAGAACCGCTTGACAATAAGATACATTACAGCACAGACGTTTTGGCGTGTCTTTGAAGCCATTGGACATACAAGACCTATCCTCAGGAATGGCGTCACCAGGAATGGCAAATAGTTCAGAAAATATCACATTCGACTTGACAGAATATATGGGAGTAATGAGAATCTTATTGGGTCCTAACCGGTGTCTAAATCAATCGTGCACTACCGGATATAGTTTTGGATCAGCGGCGAAATGCACATTGAAAGAGGACCCAACCTGATGACGGAAGGTTTTGCAGTGCATAACTGTATTTATTAATATATATTAAAGAATTACATATCTGTAATGCGTTGTGAATAATATTTATGTATTAAATATGTTAGTACAAGTATAGTCTTTTCATTTCAACCATAAAGGCTACGCCTATAATTCTCAAATAAAAGACTCAGAAGAGCTGCGTTTTGGTTTATACCAATATAATTATATAGTGACGAGTCCCTGTGACCTTCAAAATACATTAAACATGATGGCTTTACAAATCATATTGAAATTCAATATTAAGCGTTGGTCAACTCACAAGGGAATGCGACGTTACATTTGACATTAGGAGATAATGGGGACTCTGTGGTGTTCATGATACTCTATCCCAAATGTAATCAAAGCAATGTCTTCTTACAACTTGCGCCTTTCTTAGGCTAAAAATTTATATTTTAACTATTACATATCATAACAATTTCAGATAGGGTATTGCTATATGATATTATATTTCGAAATTCCTTTTTTTGTTGCACCTTCTATTACTTATCGATATTATTTGTCACGCCATGATAAAGTTTGTTCAAAGTCTTTTTCTCATATGTATCCATAAACACAGTAGGATTAATGAAAATAAGTTCTTATATCACTAAGCCGCTTTAGGCGTATAGACAATATAGTCTTGAGTCCCTAAATCACAATAGTATTAAAGGCAATATAGATTTTAATCTGTAACTTATGGTAGGAATAAAGACAACACAGTTCCAATATCCATAAACTACAGTAGGATTAATGACAAATTAGTTATTGTATCCCTAAATCACTGTAGGATTAATGACAAATTAGTTATTGCATCCCTAAATCAGAGCAGGATTAATGACAAATTAGTTATTGTATCCCTAAATCACAGTAGGATTAATGACAAATGAGTTATTGTATCCCTAAATCACAGTAGGATTAATGACAAATTAGTTATTGTATCCCTAAATCACAGTAGGATTAATGACAAATTAGTTATTGTATCCCTAAATCACAGTAGGATTAATGACAAATTAGTTATTGTATCCCTAAATCACAGTAGGATTAAGGCAATATACTTATTGTATCCCTAGTTCTTAATCCAAACATTATAGTGAGATTAATGCCAATACAATTTCTATATCCATAAACTATAGTAGGATTAATGACAAAACAGTTATTGTATCCCTAAATCACAGTAAAGTTGATGCAATATAGTTCTTTTATTGTGTCCCTACGTCATAGTAGGATTAATGAGAAACCAGTTTTTGTATCTCTGAATTCTAGTAAAAATATAGGCAATCAACTTTTAATATCCCTAAGTCACACTAAGATTAATGACAATTCAGTTTTGTGACATTAAATCACAGTTGAATTAATGACATTTCAGTTATTGTAAACCTAAATCCCAGGAAGTTTAAAGGCAATCCACGTTTTATATCCCTAATTCAAAGTATGATTAATGACAATACAATTTTGTATCCCTCCATCACAATAGGACTAATGACTATACAGTTCTGTGACAATAAATCACAGTTGTGGCAATGACAATATGGTGTTTGCATCCATACATTACAGTATATATAACAACATAACAATTTTGTATCCCTGCCTCACAATAGAGTTGATGACAATACAGGTTTGTAATCCTACATCACAGTAGGATTATTTGGAAATACAGTTTTGTGTCACTAAATCACAGTTGGATTATTGATAAATCAGTAATTGTATCTCTAAATGTTAGTAAGATTAAAGGCAATCTACTTTTCATATCCACAAGTCAAATAATGATTAATGAAAATGCAATTGTGTATCCCTAAATCCCAGTAGGATTAATGACAATACAGTTTAATTACACTAAATCATAATAGGAGCAGCAGAGGGGGTGAACAGACCAAATTTCCATGCGTCAATTTAGCAACCTGATGTTCCCCGAAATCTGCTTATATAGGCTTCAATTTAGTAAACTGAGGCTTCCTTGAAAATACTTAATTAAATATTTTTAGTAAATTTAGTAAATTTATGAAAATACTTAATTAAACTTTTCAGTAAAAAAAAAGACGCCATATAGTTGGCGTTCACCCCCTCTGCTGCTATACGCTAACCGAATTAGCTATAGATACAATGATGAATTAGCGATATATTTTTTTATATAAATGTCAAACATCGGAGAAGCACAAATAACTAGATTAACACGAGAACGGTTGGCTGCAATTAAGAAATATGCGTTACGTTAACCGAATTAGCTATAGATACGATCCAATCCGACGCGATATCGTATCCGAGGATCGTGTATACTTATCGTTACAAATCCATGTGGGGTAGCTCTGGCGCCGCTAAAGAAATTTTGAAATCGATTATAATCCATGTCAGCACACCAGGTCTGCCAAATATTTCTTAACGTATGAGTGTCAACTCCGTTAAACACGCATAACAAATTGCAGTTATCCCTTATCACTTTTGGTATTTGTGTATAACGCTGAGTTACATATATCACGTCGGTTTTTTTGTGACGTCCTCGGGAAAATATTCTAGCTGGATTCTTTTGTTGGTCCAACATAACATCGTCATACACGACTAGATTATTAACGGATCCGTCTAAGTCTTCAACGGATGGTGCCTCTTCAATATCTGTGATAAATTCAATTACACTTTCACCGTAAGCTTCTGAAGCGGTTTCATCGTAATCTTTTAGCACTTGATAACAATGTTGATCATCTACGCTGGGAGTGACCAAATATAACTTATCCCAGGTTAAATACTTCATTATCATCGTTAACAGCAACTGGGTTTTACTACTTCCGGAAGGTCCAATGATAATCATTCTGATTGAGTTTGGTAACATCGGATGATGTTTTACTGGTTGTTGTTTTTTCAACGCTGAGAAATCGATCACTTCCATTTGTTGATATAACATAAATATAATTATGGATCTATATTGTGTGAAATGTAGAGCGCGTACACCGACGTTTGACCCAACGACTGTTACCACAAGCAATAACAGAAGCGCGGTCACTGGCAAGTGTGAAATATGCGGTACAAAAAAATATCGATTTGTGAAAAATCCTTTGAAGGAAAATCCTTTAAAAAAAAGGAGGAGATATTGCCATTAAGTTAGCTAAACTCCCAGGGTTACCATGGTCAAAATATCCAGGTGAAAAACACCTTCCCGGGTATAGTTATTGCGGACCAGGAACACGATTAGATATAAGACTTGATGATCAAAATAATCCACGTCAGGGAGAAAATCCTATAAATGCTATCGATGAAGCGTGTCGTGTACATGATATAGCTTACCGGAGTGGTGATCTACAACAGCGTCATCTCGCAGATGTAGCGTTGATTCACGCGTTGAATGCTATTCCAGATAAATCCTTCAAAGAAAAATTGGCTTCGTGGTTGGTAAAATCAGCTATGAAAGGTAAATTGATGTTAGGTGCTGGTAATTAAAAATATGGAATCTATTTATTATTCTCCGAGAGGATACTGGAGGGGCAAGGCAGCAATCAATAAACTCGCTAGCGCATCAAAGGTGAAAAAACCACTGCAGCGGACTGGTTATCTAAACAGGCTATATGGCAAATTTATCTACCAGCACCTAAACGAATTAACTACTCGGTTTTTAATGTGACAGTTCCTAATGAGGTTCATCAAGCTGATATATTATTTCTGCCGCATGAACGAGGTTACAAATACGCGTTAACCGTAGTTGATATTGCGAGTCGATACAAACAAGCAGAACCGCTAAGGACAAAATCATCAACTGAAGTCGCTTCTGCATTTGAAAGGATTTATCGACGAGGTCCACTACGCTGGCCAAATCTGTTACAAGTTGATCCTGGCAAGGAATTTCAAGGCGTTGTTTTAACAACGATGAAACATCATAATACCACGTTACGACGAGGACATACTGCACTACATCGTGATCAGGCAATTGTTGAACGATTTAATCGGACTCTTGCAGAGCGGTTATTTGGATATCAATACGCGAAAGAATTCATCCAAGAAAAGCGATCCCGTGAATGGATTAAGAGATTACCAGGTGTAGTTACCGCAATCAATAATGAGATTACTAGAACAATAAACATAAAACCTAACAACGCTATTAAAAAGAAGTATATACCCGTACAACCACAAAAAGATTTCCGAGAAACAATTCTTGGTAGTAATGTCACTGTAAGGTATTTATACGAACCAGGAGAGCCTGAGGGTGGTAAAAAAAGAGCTACTGATCCTATTTGGAGTGTCACCGTACATAAAATATCTAGTATAACACGATCAACTGGTAGAACAGCAATCTATAAACTGGATTCAACTGCTCCTCAGCGAGGATTTACTCGACAACAACTACAGGTAATTCCCGAGGATACTCAATTACCACCGCGTGGTCTTAACTAGCACCCCCCCCCCCCCCGAGGCATTGTGTTGGCACCCCGGCGTCTGTTGCACTCAAGACAAGTCAGCATAACGTTATCGTTGGTATGACCTACGCTGCTATTCTTTCTGTCTACGGTAAATTGGCGAGGATCTTTATCCGACCAACTCCAACGCATTATACAATTGCAACTCGCGCAGTGATTATTCTGTTGTTGCTTCAGCGTAATTATTAATTCAGCATCAATGTCAAATTCTCTATTATTTTTTTTATCTTGTTGTTTATAACCAGAGAGTTTTTTTCTGATTATGTCCTTGACTCTATCAACGCTGACAATATCACTTATTGAAGTGTCATTATCGTCACTGGCATCGTCAACAACAATTCTTCGAAGTTGATTTATTCTCCGTACTCGAGACACTGCGAGATAAACTAAATTTGACCACTCAATGCGATTATCTACTATCCAAACAATTGTGGCTGTGACAGTTAATCCCTGTGAAGAGTGTATTGTCGCTGCGTAACCTAACGTCCATGGGGATTTATCAGCACGCAATGCATCTTCGACGACGCTGATATCAACCAGCACAATATCATTTAACACTAAATTCTGCTTTTCACGTTGTCCAGGAATGTCAACGTCGATATTTTGTCGCCGTGTATCCTTGGGTCTATAACAGAGCGGCACTGGAAGTGTTGCAAATTTACATTTATGCAATTCAAATAATTTCATCTGAAGTTTGTCTCTGACTATTTTTCTACTTGTTATTATCAAATCGTCTGGTCTCCATGTTTCCCAAAAATCATTCATGGGAGTTTCTGAAATTATTTCACGCATTATTTCACATTGGATTCTATCCGGTTGTAATCTGATTAGTTGTTTCAACTCCTTTAATACTTCATCTAACGATCTAATGTCATCGCTCATCTCTGTGTAATAATCAACGTATTTTTTTAGCCATTTAATTCACCGAAAATTGGTGGTGGTTGACCATGATCACCGCACATAATAATTTTTGTATTTTTCGTTCACAGCCATTAAAGAAACATTTTTAATATATGTAACGGTACAGTACAAATTTCATCCCATAATATCACCGGTGGAATAAATTTCTGCCCCATTCGCTCATGGGTCCATTTACCACCGCTCCATCGGAAGAAGCTGTGGTAAGTACAAGAATTTTTTACATCTCGTTGTTTTATGTCTCTGGCAAGTTTATGAGTTGGTGCTAGCACAGTCATGTTTGTGAAATTTGTAGACTTTTCCATAGTGGTTTCCGTAGGGGTTTCCATAGGGGCTTCCGTAGAATTTTCCCCTAAGATTTGTCGTATGATTTCTGGAGACTCCCCGTGTAGAATTTGTTGTATGATTTCTTGTATTTGTTTTTGATCATCTGTAAGTTTTTCAATTGGTTTTTCAACGGATTTTTCAATTGGTTTTCTTTTCTTATTAAATAAATTAATTACTCGTGTTGTCTTTCCTGATCCTCCTAATCCGTTTATATAAACGATTTTATATCGCGTAATTGGATCTGATATCGATGGTGCATTGGAAAATTCTGATAATTGGTTGCTTTTCAAGTATTTATCGTCGTTGGTAACATCTGCCGATTCACAATACTCGTGTAGCGTCTCCTTTTTAAATCTCCAACATCCCCACGCTTCCTCCGGGGATGTGAATTTAGCTACATCTGATTTGTATTTCTCGTGGATATACGTCGAATCAGTGGCTACTCTAACCGCGGTATTAGGAAATCTATTTATCATCGAAAATAGATTAATAGTAGAATAACCGATCATAGATAATCTTAAGTGTGTATACTGACAACTATATCCATCACAGTAGGTAACAATTGTACCTAACTTAGTCCCATTGGATAGAAACGCATCTTTACGAGTTACAAATTTTCCATGTTTCGTTAAATCCGCTATGATAAAATCGTATTCAGCGCTGTCTGTGATCAACCGTGAAGAGTATTTTGCATTGTCATATCTTCCACCTGGAGAAAATTTACCGATTATTTTTCGTTCAAAATCTTTTGCTTGTCCATTTTCAATTTCAAAAAACTGCCTAGACAAATCCATGATTTGTTGTTCATTGAAAATCCCCGATTTTTCATCAGAAAACTGTTTTCGTTGTTCGCGTATTATACTATCTAAATCTGGTTTTGGTAGCCAAACTTCTTTCTGAGCTCGATAGCATATAATTGCTTCGCTGATAATCAACGATATCAGCATACCACTATCAATCATATATCGTAGTAACACTATTGGCATCCAGTGTTTCACAGACATATGTCTACCAATCCAAACATAACTACATGGATGTAATCCTGACGCTAATTCAAATGATACCACACAAGCGAATCCAGTTAAGTCAAAATCAGGCAATGGACCATTAACCGAAACACGAGCCATTTCATGTGTGGGGTGTCCAAATCGTTTAAAATATTCTTCACATTCTCCATATCCGAGAAAACTCCCTGGATAACACGCAGCTATATCAATTGAAATCATACCCTTGCGGTGGTATTTTGTATTCCACAGTCCTCTATGACCGAATTCTACACAACTTGATTTGACATCTTCGAGAAAATCACTTCGTGTTGGACGCCATGAGTTCTTTTCTCGTGCAAAATGAGCTACCACTGATGGAATCGTAAAACTATCCGTGAGTAGTTTTTCATGGAAATTATTCGAGTATTTTATAGCGGCTTTTTTCATCTTCGAGTGTAACTCTTCAGTGCGATATAATTCTCCATTCGGTCTTACAAACTGATCAAATCCTGATTCTGAACCTTCGCTGCGAAGTAGCCACACTGACACAGGATCATCTTTACACAAGGCATAAATAGCATCGAATAATTTCTCTTCGTGGAAAACATCCTTACAAAACTCTTCAGGGATATATCTCACGATTCGTTCTCGTGGAAATACATTTACTGCGGGTGTCCATGCGTGTTTGTTATGATCGATAATTTCAATTGGAGCTCCTCGCGATTGATATTTCGGTTCGTATAATACTTCTCCGGTTATCGTCGCTACCGATATTGGAAATTTTAATTATGCTTCTAATTTAGCTATATGGGAAATCATTGCCCCGCGCTGTTTCACTGTCAGTTCCCATTCGGTTATTTTCCTACGTCGCAGATCAGTTAATTTATTTCTCCGGGATGCATTCGTGAAGTGTTCCATTACCCGTGTTGCTACACAATTGAGCCTTGACGAAGTCAACGGTGAATATTTCATAGGTGCTAGTTTTGCAATACTTGGCTTATCATTTAGCGGATATATTCCGTAAACAACTACTGTTACAGGGTAATCTCTCGCGTAGTATGGTTTGTCAATTCCAGTTAGAATTCCTGGTTTGGAATCTCTACTCACAATGACAGTTTTTTTATCCTTGAGGATTGGTTCAAATTTATCTCTGATAATAAATTCACCTTCGTCTTCGATAATGAATTTTATTCTGAAAAAGTACCTCTGTGAATTACTTTGTTGGGAATTGCTTTGCAATTTACCCTTGGATTTTACACGTTTGGATTTTACACGTTTAGATTTTACACCTTTGGATTTTACACGTTTGGATTTCCCCGTTGGCTCGCCAAGGTGTGAAAGTAACTCAGCTACTCTTTTATCGTTCATGGTAGCATCGATTACGGGTACATTGTCATCTTCATCAATAATTCGAAATGTCGACCACGCATGAGATGCTCCATCGCGCTTAAATTCATTAAAACAGTCGCTGATTTTACTCAATATGGTTTTGTTATCTATTAGACTTTTTTGGTTTATCAGAGATTTTATCGAGATTAAATCTAGCATTTTTCCAAGGATTAATTTTTGATAATCTCTCGAACTCCTTCATGTCAGAGATTCTATCGAGATTGAATTTAGTATTCCGATTAAATCCGGGATTAATTTTCGATAATCTCTTGAACTCCTCCATGCTACCGTCGTTTAAACGTTTTGGTTTAACAGATACTCTATCCCGATTAAATCCAGGATTAATTTTCGATAGTCTCTTGAACTCCTTCATGCTATCGTCTTTTAGACGTTTTGGTGTATCAGAGACTCTATCGAGATTAAATTTAGGCTTAATTTTCGATAATCTCTCGAATTTCTTCATATTATAATTAAAACAAGTATTTAAATAAAAAAGTATTTTATATAATGAATCATTGCAAATGGCTCATGATTGGATCAGTAATCCCGTGTAACAAATCATGCAGAAATGAATTATGTGGGTATCATATGCAAAGTTTTCGTCGGGGGAGCAATGGTCCTCTTCCATGCCTGTATTATGGGGTAGGTGTTAGAGGCAAATCACAGTTATGTATCAGTTGTGGTGGTAAGCGTTATAGAGAGTTGAAGCGTTATTATGACAACAAAAAAAATCAAAAATCCTAACTATGTCAATGATGTCAACGACAAAATCATAAGAACTGCTCAAGATTACGTTCAGAAATTTTCAAATAATATATCTCAACCAAATAATGATTTAGACAAATAAAATATTATGTATATAAATGAACCAAGAATTTCAAAGACATCCAGTGATCACCAACTACGAAGCCTCTCGTGATGGTGTTGTTAGACACTGTAGACTCAAGAAATCTGTTGGGCGGGATAATGGTATGGGATATTTGGGGTTTAATTCTGGAGGGAAAATGCATCTCAATCATCGTTTCGTCTTCGAAGTATATAACGGACTGATCAAGGATGGTTTTGTTATTGATCACATAAATCGGATTAAGACTGATAATTCTTTATCGAATCTACAAGCTGTTACACAACGCGAAAACATAAAACGAGGTAGGACTGGGAAACACTCGAAAAATGCTAGACCTGTAAAGTCATTTAATACTGAAAATAACACGGAGATAGTATTTCAATCTTTGTATTCAGCTGGTAGGTATTTTGATATTTGCCCCCCCCCCCCCCCCTCAGTACGACTTGTTGCAGAGGTAATAACCAAGACCGCATTTTCAAAACGCTTCAATAATAGTATTCAATTTGTTTATGTATAAGTACGTAAACTTGCATTGTTCAAGGGAAATAACTCTCTTAGGTATAACGCGTGCGACAAATCACCAATGACACAGTTACGGATCTTAAACACAGTCATTGATTTCTGATTGGTTGGTTTTGCTGTTATGAATTTCAACAACATACAATCAATTTTCGTTTTTTTCAAGTATTAACATAACTATTTTATATACACGTCGTATTTAATTCTTTTTTTTAGTGTGTTTTTCAAGTATTATGTGTTAATTCAACGTTGTCAGTGATCATTATTAAACACAACAAGGAATAAAAAACACACATCTCTCTATCTAACTTCGTTGTAATGAGTGGTTATATACAACCTGGTCTGTGTTATGTTTGGGCTTTAGCTCGAAGTTCAAGTGCAAACTCAAATCACACCGTCACACGTGGTGTGAATGTTATTATTGACATTCAAACCGGGTTTGATTTTGGGTTTGCTTTTTGCACTTGAATGTAGAATAGCCCGCGTCATCCATTGTCATTGTCATTGTACATACCATAATCACCCCTATAATATATTGTTGTGCTGTCCCTATATAATCTATTGTTGTGCCGTCGTCATTATCATCCTATAATCTATTGTTGTGCTGTCGTCATTCATTGCACTGTATATAACCATTATCATTGCATCTATATATATATACCATCATCATCCTATAATCGCATCTGTATATATAACCATCATCATCCTATAATCGCATCTGTATATATAACCATCATCATCCTATAATCGCATTAAGCTTCTGGACATGCTAAGATGACCAACACCTTAGCGGGTCCAGAATTCATTTTTGTGAAACTCAAAGAGTTTTTCACTCAAAGAGTTTCCATCTAAAGGATTTCCATTCATCAATTGAAATTGCAAGCAATTCAACAAATATACTTTTTCATATATCAGATGTATTATTGTTGAAATTAACAAGCTTGAAAATCAAAATATTAAACTATGTTCTGGGTTAAATTGTGATCAAATCATGACCGATTTTGAGGATATTGAATTTTCACAAAACAATGAAAAGTATGTACTCGCTAAGCAGTATTATTTAATCAAGCAAATTCAAAAATTTATACGTGAGAGTTTAGTTAATACCGAAGACGTTAGTGTTTTTGTACTATTATGTACGATCGTAGAACATGTTAGGAAGCAATTAGTTGCAGAATATGAACAAAGGAAACTTATTAATTCTAAGGTGAGACAGATAAAAGCGTTAATCGAGCAAGTTGAGCCCCACGCGTAGAGAGCCTCCTTCGTATAACCGGTACACAGGTAATGTGAAACGCATGTATAATACCCCGTTTGTGAAGCGCGCACTCAACTAGAACAATGTTTGTAAACCTGTGTCAACAATAACAAGTATAATTGTATTGTATGCGGTCAATAACAAGGAAGTATAATACTTATGCAGTATTTTTTTTTAGCTCTGAAATCGTCAAATGAACAATTTTAGAAAATATGTAAGATTTTTTTTAGATTTTGCACGGATAAGCATGAATGGGCGTATTGCATTATTTGATCACGGGTTAATCTCACCACGGTTATAACGTTTTGCTGAAGATTTAACATTTGATAATCAGTCAATAGAAACTTTTCCGTGCCTAAGTTATCTATGACTATATCTACGTGATATTCACTTGTTGTGTTGCCCCCGAATACCTCTGTGATAGCTTGTTCAAGGAGTTCTTTATCATGGATAGATACTAGCACGTGTTGATACATTATTGAAGTTCTTTTAGATTTTCTAATTGTTGAAAATCAGGCACATTGTATAATACTACACACAGGTTAAAATTTCATTCATTGTTAAAATTTCATTCATTGTTAAAATTTCATTGATTTTGTTAAAATTTCATTGATTTTGTTAAAATTTCATTGATTTTGTTAAAATTTCATTGATTTTTTCACTTTTTTGTCATTTTTGTGTAATCCGTCGACAGATTTTTCATAAAATCAACAGTGAAAATTCCCCGAATTCATTTAGAGAAAATCGATTTTAGGAAATTTTTTTATACTTTTTAAGGTAAATTTAATGTGTTATCGTTGATATTTATCGAATATTCGATGTTTTTTACGACGATTTTACGTTGTTGAATGATTAGTTTGTTGAAAAATTTAACTAAAATCGATTTTCTCTAAATGAATTCGGGGAGTTTTCACCGTTAATTTATAAAATTTATGATTTTATGAAAAATCTTTCAGAATTTCACTAAAGAATTTTTACGATTTCACATCTAGCGTTATTTGTAGTGTTTCCCCGCGAAGGTCAATTAGGTTAAATTCTTGGTCGGTTATTGAAAAATTCATCTTGGTTATAAAAGGATTAATGGGCTCCAAGTAAGTCAAATTAGGTGGGTTTTTCACTATAAGACTTCCTGGTGATACGTCTGGAGAAAACGTGTACATGATATATCCTTGGGTGGCTTTGTTTGATTTTGAAACGTCCACGGAAAAACTTCCTAAGATACCATCAGAGATAACGTGTATTGCAATAACAGATGATATATCAACATTACCGGGAGATCTATGTTTGTTGTTGCGGTATACTGAATTCGTTGATGTTAAACTTTCCTTGGGAGGATTTGTCTTAAACCATAACGCGTGAATCTGTGGAAAGAATTCGTCAATGAGTTTTTTCAATGATGCTTTTAACGCTGGTACATCCCAACCTTGAAATTTCATAAACACTAAATTGTCATTTGTGCGTGAAAACACCCTTCGGAATTTTTCTTTGTTTGGTGATTTATCCTCGTATACAAACGAGAGTAATTTATCATTGAGGTAGTTCATATCAGCGATAATTTGATTTAATTGTTGTTGTTGTTTGATTGTAACACGCTGAGTTGTTAAATCCAACAACAGAGATCTTTGCAGATAATCTCGAAGTTGATTTAATTTCATCTGGAACATTTCCTTCATCGAGTTGAAAATCCCAAGGAGACTTTTCTCTGTAATCACAAATACACCTTGATCACCAAGAGCAAATCTCCATATTATTTTACCGTTTTCGTTGTATTCGTATTTGCTAAGTGCATCAGTTTCTGTTCCATCGTAGACATTATATGAGTATTTGCCGTAAATATCTTGAGGACGTAGAAAACTAATATCGAAGTTGTAATTGAATTTAGGATTTATCGCTGGTAAATCATCAGTGAAAAAGTCGGATTTGCTAGGTTCCGGCAATTGATAATGAACCGCGGGGAGACTATCCTGCCATGCTTTGTGAATCCGTGGGAAATTTTCATCGATGGTATCACTGAGTTTTTTACGCATTTCTGGTACGTTATATCCTGGAAACTTAAACGTGGGAATGTCTTCGACGCGAGTTTTATATTTCGTTTCAAAATCTGTTATTGTTTTAGAACCAACAGTGGGAATAAGTCTAATCAATTCATTATGATAAAGTTCCATCTCGGCGATAATACTGTTACATACTTGCATGTAATTGATGACGTCGTTGCGGTTAGGTGGAATTGTACTTATTGCTGTTACAATATGACCTCGAAATTTCTCAAATTCGCTATTCATGGCTGTAAACTGTTTAGTGATATATACTTGATCTACTGTATCATATCCCCCTTGTATTCTAGGGGATACAATAATCGAATTCTTAATATTCGTATTATATAAATCATATGATAACTTAGGGTCAATAACATAACCTCCTTTATTATTATAACCGTGATAATCTTCTTTCGTGGACACGTAGTCAGATTTCAATGGTTCCGGTGGTAGATCCTTTATATCGACGGTGCCTGGAATAAACTCAGGATACCCCAATAATGTTCTAATTGAGCTGTTATATATATCTACGGAGTAATCAGGTGAATGTACTTCGATGACCGTTGACAGCAGCGGCTCATGTCCTTTTATCTCATTGGGGTATTTATCAGGTTCATCTTTGACTTCGATGATATTTGGTCCTGTGATTGCCTGGATTGATTCTATGATTGCGTCATTGATATCTTCGATATCGTATGCGCCAGTTGGCAGATGTATTGTGTGTGTGATTGGTTCTGTTTTTGTTCCATCTGGATTAGTTTTTCTATACGTGAACGTAAAACTATTATTGGGAGGTTTACCATTGAACGGTTCTGATCTTACATTAGGCCAACTGTAGTAGCATCTTAACTGCGTTAACGCGATTGCAGATACCGCCAACGGAGGATTAAATTTAATGCTGAATTCTGGTGTTTTCGTTACCACCGAGATTAACCTTGTTTTTGTGTTGGCGGTATTTGTTGCTATTCGTTGAAGGATTTCTTGCGATGATGTTGCCATTGTTATTATTGTTATTGTTTTCCAATTTTGAAATCGTTGAATCATACAACCGGACCATCTTTGAAAATTCATCCTCGGATATTATCTGGTCATCAATTGATGACGAGATCAACATTGACAATTCCGAATAAGCGTTTGACGCAGTAATAAGTTTAATAGTGTAATCGTGTAACTTTTGTTGAGAACACGATGATATTTTTTTGGTTATTCCGGTGAATACTCCTGTGATTGTTGCCGTCGCAGATATACAAATTGGTACAACAATGGGGGATATCATAACCACCGAAGATAGTATTATTCCAGCGCCGGCAATTACACCTGATACCGAGTAAATAGTTACATCTAACGCGGTAATTCTACGCTGGTATTTTTTCTTTTTATTTTTATACTCGGTAATTAACGCTTCAAGTTTGTTTTGAAATTCTTTGACAGTGTTATAACGATATTCAAATGCGGTTGGTGCTAACGATAACAATGACGTTGTTGACGATTTCATCGTTGACATTTTATCTATTAACGACGTTAATAATTCTCTGAAATCCTGGAAAATCAGAGATTTTCAACGATAGATTTTAGTTTAACTGTTTACTTAAATCAGCTACAAATTCAACATACCATGTCATTGAAACCCTAGCTAGATTATTATCAGTGGATGTAATCGTGAATTGTTCAATCATATCCTTGTCGATGATTGTTGATATCGTATTATTGACTCCAGATGAACTCGAAGATGATATATTAAACAACGTTGGTGTCACTAACGTTAATCGATAAATTCCCTTTACCTTTGCAGTAATGTGTAAAATATTTTTTGTAGGTGTCCACGTATATGATTCGTGTTGAATCGTGTATACTACGTTGTTGATATTTTTTACATGATGAGGAATTTTTACTTTTTCGATAACTTCTATGATTCTCGTTGCATCCTCTATGATTTTATCAGTGGTCGCGCTAAGATCCTCGATGGATTTCTTATTAATCGCGATTAAATCTGAAATTGATCTATCTTCGCGAATAACACCTAACCGGGAATTAATCGCGGTTATTTCATCGAGTTTGGTAATAATATTTCCGAGAGTTGTTTTAATATCATCTGGTTTTGCATCCTTTCCGAAGAACTTGTCGATGGCGTCATCAGCTTTTCTAAAATTTCTTCGTAAACTAGTAAATTGATCAACATGAGAATCAAAATCTGATCGTAATTTTGGTAAATTATCAACGGTGGCTTTTACGTGTGAGATCTGTAAATCAGCGTGTGTAGGTGGGACACCAAAGAAATTATTTATGAGTCTCGATGAATCGATGATATCCTGTTGGAGTTGATTAAACTTGGTTATATGACCGTAAAATTCATCACGTACTTTAGTTATTTGTGCCGCGGATTGATCAGCACTGACTTTAACATCATCGATGGTTTTTTGTACCTGTGCGTTATCATTTATTTGATCATATATTTTTTTTAATTCATCTAAGTTTGCTATCGATGAGATAGCTTTGTTGATTATTTTTTTTTACCTGTGAGATAGTAACCGATTCGGGAACACGTTGTACTGATCTTCCAAAAATATCTGACATTGTTGTTATATTAGATCTATTTCTCAAATTCTGAAGAAATTTGCATCATTGATGATTTCATCATTGATGATTCATCATCGTGTATTCATGGATGGCCTTGTGAGGTAATTTAGGATTTGCCGAGATAACCATCAACGCGTTAAGAGTTTCTCGCCCACATATAGGAGGATCTGTTAATGTCTGCGTGGGCAACGTTGAATACCAAACCGGAATTGATTTCGATGAAATCATAGACACGTATTTGACAAATTCAATCGGAGGTGGTAATCCATATGAATCAAAAAAAAATAATACAACGTGGATATATTGCGTAACAAACCCAATGAGTTCCAGGTCCAGTGTTATCATCAAGATTAATTATGCCAGTTTCTGGTATTTGTGGTTTTGCTGGTAATTGATCTTTCATGAATACACCTCTGAAATGCTTTATGGGGAGTTTTTTTTACTGCGTCGAGTAAATCAAAATTTGACATTGGCAAAATTTCATAAGATTTCACTAACTGGTTTTGTAGTATCGCGTTAATCGACTTCCTGGTAGTCTGAATCCCTTTCCCTTTTTTTTTCGTGATTTTCCGTTTAGACCTTTACCCATTATCCTATTGACAACATTAGAAGCAAGTGCTCCAGCTGCACCAGTTCCTAACGCTCCAAGAAGTGCCGGAGCCACTGATGCAATCAATCCTGGAATTGCAGCCAACAACGGGAAAAATCCTCCGATTTTTATCATATTTGCTATTGCAGCCGCAGATAGCGTAATCTGAACTCCATTTTTTTCCTTAAAAGCGTTATTGAAGTGATTAACCTGAGTTTTCGTCAGCGATAACTTATTTGGTCCGCCAGTCATTTGATTATGTTTTAGCGTAATCGTTGTTCCGGTTTTTTTAGTTGAACTCGATTGAAGTTTTTTATCTGACCTGGTGTTAATGTAACATTAATAGTGTTATACGACATTTTATATAACACCGATTGATTCAATTACATATTTTCCACTGGTGCATCAATGACTCTCATTCTTCCACCACCACCTTCAAGTATCATAGATTTATTACTGACAAGAATAGCAACCGTGTTAAATCCGTCAGGGGCAACACCGATACGAGCTTGAAATTTTACATCAACGGTTGAGTGTTTAGATAGATCAAGATGTTGCAACGAAAAGTAATAAATCGGATATAATTCTTTAAAATCCACCTGTGATATTTGAAGTCCAGTATCAATATTTTGATCACGACCCATAAATGACCACAATCGATGATAAACTCGTCCTATTTGATTATTTTCGTAATCGATGATAAGATTTTCCATTGGTTCTTGTTGATTACTTATCCGCAATGATACTTCACTGACATTAAAACGATCAAATATCATATGAGATCGCAATTGTAGACTGTCATCTGCAACACCAGCTATTTTTTTACTTCTATTTTGGTGTTGTAATACAACAAAAACATGTCTTGGTGCGGAAATATTTTTCGTCAGCGCAAGTTGCCAAGTGAAAACTCCAGGACCTGGACTAGACGTAGTAGCTGTTGTAACCTCACCCCAACTCATCAACGATTTTCCTCCTTGGTCCATAAACGACAGCAACTGAGTCTCAATGGTCAACGATGGAGTCATAACTGGCATCCACAACGCTAATTTTGTCAATAGTACACGACCATCTGTTACAGGAGCAGGACCACGCCAAAGAGCATAATCGTCAGTTGATCTTCGTGTAAGTGTTACAGTATGACTAGCACCAAATATTACTCGCCGAACATCTCGGCAAAATCCAAATATATGCGACAACGGAATCGTACATGAAAATCTACCATTGGCGTCGATGTTCTTTTTTCGTGCTGCAAATCCCGCGTTGTAATTAGGATTATCACTCACAACAACAGGTTCACTTTTAGCAGCGTCAGCAAAGGCAGTATTATCTAACTTATTTGGGGTTCTTGTAATAAACTGACGATGATCAGCGTGATTGGTAGTATCCTTCGCAAACATCATTGAATGACCAGCTGATTTAATAAAATCATCAGAATATCTAGCTAAACCTACAACTGTTGTTGCAATATCAACATCGTTATCGATGGATTCTATTTTAGAAGTACCAATCGAATACCGAGCGTTGTTGAATAACGCCATTATTCCGTTGTTGACAAACCCAATCGGGATATCTTTAAGATTATCGCCGGCTGCATACGGTGTATTATCACCTTTCCGCAGTTGTCCTTCTATTTCGATGAATGCTTCAGACGGCAAGAAGTATTTAGATGTGTCATCGAATTTAAGATCAATTTGTGATTTTGTATTTGGATCTTGTGCTTGATATGAAAAATATTGATAATCACGTATAGAATTATTCCTTGATACTGGATCATTTATTTTAAAAGCATCATCGATCTCATCCCGGAACATTTTATACTAACATAGTTGATCTAAATGTTTAACCGCGCTAACCCCGAACAAGTACTTTTTCTTAACCGCGCCGCTGCCATTTTATTAATCGAGTTACCTATTTTCAGTGGCATTTGTTCCGTAGATTGTAATTGAATTTTTTTATAGATTTTTCTTTGAATTTCTTTTACCTCGTGCCAACGACATAAGTTTTTCTTTTGCATCACCTAGCATATCAAATGCACTATTGCCGATAACTGTACCAGCTCTATCACCGAAAACCCCAATAGCTTTTGACGCTATTTCTTTACCAACCGGTAAAATCTTTGGAGCAATTCTAGTAAATAATCCAGTGACAATATCACCGAGTCCATTTCCGTACGTGAGCTTGTAAACTGGTAGTTGCGAGTTTACAACGTAAACCCGTCTTGGTCTGTTCATACTACGATGTATTATCATTTTATTTAAATGCTATATATCTAATCGCTGTAATAATCATCGGTAAGTTCATCAATGAAATTACGATATAGTCCGATATCCATTACATGTCCTTGAAATAACCGTTGACAGATTTCAGTCGCTTCGTTAATTATTTCCGGAGAATTATTTCCAGCTCGTTTTCCTCCAATAAGAACTTCTAACCGTGATATATCATCAAGGACACTTCTTGAACAGGGTATTAAATTTCCAATTCCACCACCGCGATAACCCTCGCCGGATTTTTCTTCTTCAGGTTCTTCTCGTTGAACATCAAAAGGGTCAATAACAGGTTCTTCTTGTTTTCGTTGTCGTGTTCGTTTTTGTGGAGTTGATTTTGTGCGTTTTCGTTCTTCTGCTCGTTCTTGTTTTAATCGTTCTTGTTCCTCTTTCTCTCGTTGTTTTTGTTCAGTTTTTAATCGTTGTTGTTCAGATTCTGCGAATTTTCTTTGTTGTTGATTTTTAATATCCTGTCTAACAACCTTAAATAAATATGCCTGATATGTGTGATCATCATTTTTAACTTGTGATAGTTTATTTTTAATTTTGTAAACCGCCTTAGCCATATCATCTATATTTTTGATATAGCCGTATTGTCCAGGTTTTAGATATCTATTTTTAGTGTAATATCCTTCCGCGGCTAACTCAATTAGATCATTTATATTTTTTTTTATCAATTTCCACTAAAGCCTCCTCGGTAAATCTATTTCGTAGCTCCTGTACTCGTTCATCATCAGATTTTTTAGGTTCTACCTCGGGTGCAACCGCAGGTTTTAATTCTTGTACCGCGGTTACAACTTCCTTAGTTGCCGTAGTTATAGGCTTAAATAATTCTTTAGTGTCGGTGGTAAAATCTTCTTTTGCTTGTTGACGCACTTGAAGATTATCTCTAAAAGAATCTCTCACCGGGAGAAATTTCTTAATTGCAGCCAACCGTTCTCGTGTTAATCTAGTTATTTGTGCTTCTCCGATGTTTGACATTTATATAAAAAATATATCGCTAATTCATCATTGTATCTATAGCTAATTCCGTTAGCGTATAGCAGCAGAGGGGGTGAACGCCAACTATATGGCGTCTTTTTTTTTACTGAAAAGTTTAATTAAGTATTTTCATAAATTTACTAAATTTACTAAAAATATTTAATTAAGTATTTTCAAGGAAGCCTCAGTTTACTAAATTGAAGCCTATATAAGCAGATTTCGGGGAACATCAGGTTGCTAAATTGACGCATGGAAATTTGATCTGTTCACCCCCTCTGCTGCTATAGGATTAATAACGATACAGTTATCAGACATAAATCACAGTAGGAAATGACAATACAGGTTTGTGACAATAAATCACAACAGGATTAACGACCATATAGCTTTGTGACAATAAATCACAACAGGATTAATGATAAAACAGATACTGCATCCCTAACTCACAGTAGGATCAAGACAATATAGTTCTTGTATTCCTACACCACAGTAGGATTAATGGCAATACAGTTTTGTGATACTAAATCACAGTAGGATTAATGGCAATATAGTTCTTGTATTCCTACACCACAGTAGGATTAATGGCAATACAGTTTTGTGATACTAAATCACAGTAGGATTAATGGCAATATAGTTCTTGTATTCCTACACCACAGCAGGATTAATGGCAAGAGTTGTGTGATACTAAATCACAGTAGGATTAATGGCAATATAGTTATTGTATTCCTACACCACAGTACGATTAATGTCAATACAGTTGTGTGAAACAAAATCACAGTAGGATTAATGGCAATACTGTTTTGTGATACTAAATCACAATAGGATTAATGCAATATAGTTCTTGTATTCCCACATCACAAAAGGAATAATGCAAATTTCCGTTCTTGAATCACTAAGTCTCAGTAGTATTAGGACAATATTATTTTTCTATTTCTAAATAACAGTAGGCGTAATGACAATACAATTATTCTTTTGTTTCTCGTTTGTTTCTTTAAACATTACTTTTCTGTGTTTGTGGACACTTGGTATTTCTTCATTGTGTTTCATCAAACGGTCTTAGCATATGGTGGACACTCTTGTAGTCTCACGAAGATTATTCTTTTCGTTTCGTCTGATTGCTATCTCGTCTTTTCCATCTTGTCAAACTATCTGACATAAACGGCCTCTGGTCTACAAAATGTTTTATAAAGTTGACACAAATAGGCTCCAATGATAGAATTGTGTACGTCCTAAACATAGTTAGCCTTTTCAAGGTTTACACCTGTTTTTATGTGCGTATGTCAGTATAGGGTTTTCGGTATTTCGGTTTAGTTTGGACTGAAATCTACCAACAACTGAACTACACACGGATTTGTTTTATAATTGCCTTCGTTCACAGCACAGGCAGCCAAGTTTGGCTTACTCAGTCTTTGATAAGAGTATGTAGTATGTAAGATGCATATGGTATTGAACTATATTGAATATCATTGACGAAGTCATTCATATAAGATAAACCATCAAGATAATATACCAACTATTCCAGCTTTTCTTAGTTTAAGGACAGTTCACGGATTTGATGTTATTTCTCAGTTAACTTGTCAGTAAATGTTTAGGTCAACAAAGTACTGATTAGTTTTAATATGAAGATGTCAGCTTGTACACATTCTAAACTTATGCAGCATATTTGTCAAAAAGTGTTGACGTGGAGGACATTCAGTATTCCGGTGCCTTTGTAATTCTTCATTTGGCAGTCATGGAATTCATATTCCCAGATTTATTTTTTCTTACCGGATATTTGTCTTATCTGATTTAGAAGAATGATCTGGCTTTTGATAACATTTTATGTTAAGAAACCAGCATTTGCTGACATTCTATTCATAAGACTTCATCCACTTCCATATGTTGTCATTAAAATAGTTTATGTCTTCGTGGTGAACTGCAAGATCTCTACCGCATGTTAGCAGGAATGATGCCAATCTATTTTATAATATGTTGTCAGTTTTCCTTAAATAGCCTCGCCATTGCTGCATTTCTCGGTTCTCTCACATCTTCCGATCAAATATTGTAAGCGAACGTTTACTCATGCTTTAACTTTTTTTCGTTTGGCATTTAAACATATGCAAGATAAAAGGGCCGGATGTCAACATATGAAACTGCTACCGTTCGTGTTTTTGCCTTTTCTCCGAATAACTATTTAACATCCTATTGGAAAGAGGGCGCCACATTATTGATAGCATTAGTTAGGCGGACAGTGAAAATTCCTACGGTCGCAGCAAATCAATAATGAGAATACTGCGTAAGGATTTCAGAGTTTATATGGACCAATTAAATTCACAGCAAGTTACATGCGAACGTAATGATATATAAAAATACTCCACAAACACAGTACGTAAATTGTATCAACTATGTGATAAATTAAAATATTAAATGGAACTTACTAACTTATGCTGACGTCAAATCATAAAATTAAAATTAGACTATACTTTAATAAATGGAGCCAAGACAATTTGTACTGTTGCGAATGGAACACTATCCTCACTCTCTTAATTTGAAGTTTGTCCTACGAATATGAACAGACAAATTATCATAAATATGAAGCTGTGGTTAAAGGGTCTTCTTAACGTAGATTAGTTTTGATTTCAACAGAAGCTACTATTAACAACGCTTAAAACTCACGAAGCTTCACTAAAGATATCATTCTAGTTCTAATTAACATTTGTATCTGATAAAATGTTTTTTTCTTGAAAAAAAATCAATCTTGTAGACACGTCGCTCTGGAATGATCCTACGCAAAAACATTCCTCAAAAACATGTTTACCAGCAAATAACTTTCTTACTACTTGTCTTTTATGTAGCTGTTGCCAAATGTATGATGCAGTTACGATGAAACTGAATTATCAGTGAGTTTGTTTATGTAACAATTACGAATAGTGCATCATTGTGATTTCATTCATTTGCAATAGAAATTGTACATTCAAAAATTTATTTAGACAATTTTCAATAAACGTAATTCCGATGTGCTGCTAGTTCAAACAGTAGGTTCAACATTGCTCAGAAATACTTCACAGTGATATCCGTACTAACGCAATAAATGGGGTCAAAGGTTACTCAGAAATACTTCACAGTGATATCCGTTCTAACGCAATAAATGGGGTCAAAGGTTACTCAGAAATACTTCACAGTGATATCCGTACTAACGCAATAAATGGGGTCAAACGTTACTCAGAAATACTTCACAGTGATATCCGTACTAACGCAATAAATGGGGTCAAACGTTACTCAGAAATACTTCACAGTGATATCCGTACTAACGCAATAAATGGGGTCAAAGGTTACTCAGAAATACTTCACAGTGATATCCGTACTAACGCAATAAATGGGTCAAAGGTTACTCAACAGCAAGTTACAGGTGATACTTGTAAGTTCATGCCACAAAGAAAAAGGTCGGAAAAAACAAAATCCTCTTCACTGGTGGGTTACAGGTCGTATAAGCCTCAGCAATATTACGTGAAAATGTAACATTATTTTCGTACATCAGAGAAGATTAGTTCGTACATCAGACAAGATTATTTTCTTTGCGCACAAATGATAATCGGTTTATTTTGGTTTCTTTTTTCATTACAAGTATATATCTCACGCATAGCTACGCAACTGTTCTTTAACGATATGCTGTTATTTATAACCATGCGTTGTCAGTAATATATTTTCCCTGGCTTAGATATTCAATCTCCTACAGTCTAAATAAATAATATGTCAAACATTTATCAAACAACATGTCACATGCAAATTTTTATTACGATTAAGACATTATCAAGCATATCGGATGGCAAGAAGAACATACGTATATGAGGCCACAACTATCCCAAGCTGACCATGCCAAGTGAATTTGGGACGTTCCCCTTGGCAAAGAGAAATGATTTTCATCATTATGATACATATTGGCTAAACAAAAACCGAATTTGTCCATAAAGTTGTTAAATGTGCACCTAACTAATGAAATAATATTTATATTATAAGGAACGGTTTACTGTTGATACAGTATACACAGGGATGATAGCATTCAGGGTAGGCTACACATAAATACCAGAGGTAACATTGCACTTTAAACGCGAAATTTAGACTGACATTCTTTATCTGGTCTGTCTATTTGAAAATGTACTTTAGACAAGTATTGATGAACTAAGCAATGACTCTAACAGTAAATAATTTATAAGCACGTGTGGATTTGACATATTAACGTGGTGATGTGTTAGAAAATTTATATACTACCGAATAAGTGTTTACCATGTTACAACATAGTGTTTATTGCTTTTGGAAACTTATACTTCAAACAAACATGTATGGTTCTACAGGGAGTTAAAAGGCATCAATTATAATGCCCTGCATTAAATAACATAACCTATAACGTGTAAAACATGTTGGAAAGCGAAACATTGATACTTTCTTTGACATTGCTAGGTGCAAATTGCATAATGACGGGATAGAGCACCCTGTTTCATGGACATTAATTGAGATGATGCAATGGTACGTATCTCAATTACTGTCTCTTTCGTTTACTTCTTTTCTATCATGAAAAATTTGATCTACAATACGGGTTGTCAGACTTAGTTCCGTTAATTGCTATCTCGTTCACTATTAAAAGGCAACGCAATCAATAATTTACTGCAGATAATTTGGTTTCCTGTTTTACGCATGTAAATTCACGATCCTATATCATTGTTCTTTTGATATGCAAATTAGACGAGTTGAGTCCTTCCACAAGTCCATTTCATCACGTTTTATCAGGTATACACTTCTAGTATCCTGAAAATATGCTTCACTAAATTAAATGTGATACATTACAAAATTGTGGCAACACGAGGGCTCAATTACTTTGGAAAGTCACTGTTAAGTTACACTTTACTACAGAAGAATTACGATAACATCCGCCACGGATTTTGTTCATGTTATTCCTGTTTGTTGCACTGTATTATGGGTATGCTTGTTTATATATTTGTTCTCAAATGCATTTTCATTCTTATAAGGGATTACAAGTTGAATGTATAACAGTGTAAGAGTTCATACACAATGTCTTGCTAAAACAATCCAACATGACTTACAAAAACAGCCTATTTGTACCTGATTTTTTTATGTCTACTGTCGTCTGATATAAATACTATCAATACTATCTTACATTGATATTTATTTACTTACACTAAATAACTGATCGTCGTGTTGTCAGAATTTGTTGTGTTCATTTGTAATTTGGCTAAGTGTATTTTCCCAAAACTGAACAGTAAATACATGTGAAAACCGTGTGAAATTCATTTGCTATCATTCAACAAATTTGGCAAATGAGTTATCAATTCTTCAAATGAACCCTAATGCAACACACAAAAAAATATCTACGTTGGATGGGTTAGAATAATTTGGTCCTCACCATTTGTCGTTACAAAAGGTCTGAAAATACAGGTAAAAGAGCTTGACTCTGTTATTATTCCTAGATATTTTATTGCCTTAATTGTGTTGAAAACATTTGAGGAACACTAACAATACCATACGTAGAGACCGACTTTAAATCCCTCTTTGTGAGGGAGGTCTCACCATTAGCCGTTGCCACATTATTCCATGCACCCTTGATATGGATAAACGTTGTGTTAATTGAATGTCATTATTACCGACCTGTCTAGTATAATCCAAATTTAGAGCTGTTGGTAGTGCAGCTCTAATATATTATCCACACAAAAAAGAATAGAAAATGACTATAAAAGTGGCAAATCAACCTGAAAAGGGTGTTCATATGTAGGGGGGCGGGGTATAATGACGGCATGCAAGGACGCGTTGTTCGATAATACATAACTTTATTGTGGAGAGCATTACTATTAAGAAACATTTTAAAATACCCATGCTACTTTGTTTATTGTCATTTTCAGCAGTAATTCCATATGTGAACTTCTTCATGTATAATACAAGGTGATAGCAATATTATGATTTTAAAATATTACTGGTTTAATTTTCGTCGATGATAAAGAAAAATTGGAAACATTGTAGTCCACAATAACAAAAGCCATTTTCTGATTTTAAAACAGATAAATTACACATTATATTGTCAATGAGAGTGTTGATATAGCCTGTTTATTAGAGAAATGTTTGGGATGCAGTGTAAATCTTTAGGTAACCTGCAGTTTACATTTTTATCGTGCATCCATCGATTGTTTTATGACAAATATTCTGTTGCCCATTAATATTGTCAAAATAAATCCTTTTACTTAAAATTTTATTTTCTTCGGCCAAAATTAAAAATTGATATTTATTTAGAGTCTTCCATCGTTATAAATTAGTACCTGAAATAGTGGTGTATTAACAATTTAATCTGTATGTCATTTATTTTATAATCATGTATAGATTTGCTTCATGGACTGACAACGGCAGTTGTTACTATATTATCAAATTTCTACTTGAGTTGTGGAGGGATTTTCCTTTAAAAACTTTGATAACAAATCACAACAAAGTTACAAAAAGCCCGCAAAACGCAAAACGAACACAATATCATAACACCTTTATAGTATTCGATCTCTTGCACTATATTAATGTTTTGTGTCTAAAACTAAGACCAGTGCCATCTGAAAGCGTAGTATCGTAGTATGCTAACGATATATATATATATATATATATATATATATATATATATATATATATATATATATATATATATATATATATATATATATATATATTGTGAGAATATACAGATTTGACATTTAGTTGAAACTGATTTTATTACCAGCGTTTTATGTTCAAGGTGCACTTCGATATGACGAAATGTATTTCTTTGGTTGTGAAAAAGAACCCAATATTCAAGAAGCAATTTTATATAGGCAACGTCAGTGCTCTGTTAGGTAATCCATTTGGAAACGACTAAATGAAAATTAAATATCGGGTTAAAAGTTTTTACAATATTCATCTGTGTGTTTTACTTTATGTAAACATTTGTAACTATTTTAAACGAATGCTATTCGCAACAATAATAACTGGTTTAGAGCTGCATTTTAATATTTTTCATTTGAGGGAACATTTGTCTGTAAGTACTATGCCGTTTACAACCATAAGTTAATGTTTTTAGTTCAACGTAGAACAGGCAAAGTGCTGTACTAATTCGTACAGGCCGTGTTATGCGCGTGTGTCTGTGGCACAGTTTTGTGAAGTTACGTGCTGGTTTTGAGTTTTAAATTCTTCAACAAAGGACTCAAACATTTATAACCTCAAACAACGCAAACTCTAAGTGTTCATTTCCCATGATCATGTCCCATCAGTGTGAAAGCAACGAGAGTTTGCTTTAAAATGTTTAGTATCTACATATGAAAGACATTCATCCGTATCTGCATGCAGCAAGCAGCTTTAAACAAAAACAACTTGCAATCACATCGCATGGGTTTTGAGCTACAAGCTGGCTCGATGTTGTTATAATACCTTCTTCCTACAATGATGCTGTCATGAAACAAAGAGAGAGAGAGAGAGAGAGAGAGAGAGAGAGAGAGAGAGAGAGAGAGAGAGAGAGAGAGAGGCAGACAGACAGACAGACAGACAGAGACAGAAAAGGTGACAGACAGATATAAACAGAGACAGAGAGACAGAGACAGAGAGAGTGTGTGCGAAAGAGGGACAGATATATTATATATATATATATATATATATATATATATATATATATATATATATATATATATATATATATATATATATATATATATAGATATATATATATATATATATACGTGTATATAATAATAATAATAATAATAATAATAATAATAATAATAATAATAATAATAATACCACGTTACGTTTCTTCGGGGTAAGTTATGGCTAAAACATCATAGGAAACGTACGTTTCTAATAACGGAGCATATAAGCCGTAAGCCATGGATATGAATCACTGACATCAGATTTTACCACAAGCTAGATGTGTGCCTATCATACTGTATTCGTTATTCCACAAGAAAAAGGTCCAAGTTTTTCAATGCAATTCTACTCTCATCGCTATTTAAAAACAATAAACAATAAACGAATTATTCTCATAAAATATTACATTCTACGGAGAAATGTTATTAGTTTTCTCACGTTGAAGAAAAGTTTTGAATCGTAGAATTGTTTTTGAATATCTAGATGATAAAAGGCTAGTTTGACTCGAAACAACTTTAATTACTCTCGTTTGCACAATATCATTGATTTTCGTAGCGTCTTTGACAAAATGAATGACTTTTGTATGATTAAATTGTTATACACAAATAGTACTTGAACCTAAATAATCATTGAAACAGATGTATACCGAGATATGTGGCACCAAGGAATTATTCAAACATATCATTAAAAAAATATATTAATTTGATTTTTGTATACCAAACACAATTCATTTATTTTGTACCATTTTTTGACAGATATATATTTCAACGCATCTTTTTTGTATATGCTTGAGGTCAGAATGGAAAGAACAAAAATCTTTTAATCGATTATACTTTCTTAAAATTGATAATCTGTAACATATACTCATAAAATGTCTTCTAAATATATAAAATGACCCCTCAGCAAAATGACAATACCGTGTCTATTAATTTGCATTTATCTTTCTTTCAACCCAATGTTTGTGAATATTTCCAAGTAATCTGCTCAAGCTCAGTTTGTACGCCATTAGATGATAATGGTATAGTTGCAAATTGAAATATAAGTATATTATACTGTAGTTTCTACCCATTTATCCTACTGGATTGGGGAATAGTGTATCTGCCCTCAGCCAAGCAAGGTTACCTAACGATTCGTATCTAGCTCTTGACTGTAATTGTCAAGCGTATAATTAAACTTCCCTTACTTGATGCGTAATCTGCAGATGCCACCCACGACACGAGTCAATTAGCGCGATGGGTGTGGAAATTGGCTAAGTAACTCATTTCTAATTTCTTAGAGAAAATACAACGAATATTAATTGGGCAAATGAAATTGTTGCTTGTGTTTTGAAATGCTTTTGACTTTGTTATGTTGCTTGGAAGGAACTAGTTGTACATTTTTGGAAAGATTTGCCTTTAATGCAGTGTCTAATTTAAAGTGTTTTGATGTTTCTAGAGTCGATGATGTGCATTTTGTAGTCCGTAAAATATTGTTCTAAGAACTGGTACAAAGTCAATACACACTTTAGGCTTGTTCTTCAAATTCAATGTATCACCTCTTACATTTGTTTCTCTAATAATCAATCGCGATTTAACAAATTAAGTCTTGTTTACTTTCGGTGTTTCCCGTTATCTTAATCTGCTGAGGAAATTCCTCTTACTGGTATTTCCTGTGGTATTGTCCTTACATAACGTCTGGACGACCTTGATTTAATGTGAAGTATTGTCCCTTACATAACGTCTGGGCAACTTGATTTAATTTGGAATATTGTCCCTTACATAACGTCTGGACGAGCTTGATTTAATTTGGAGCATTGCCCTTTACATAACTTCTGGATGACCTTGATTTAATATGAAGTATTGCCCCTTACATGACGTCTGGGCAACTTGATTTAATTTGGAGCATTGCCCCTTACATAACGTTTGTACGACTTGATTTAATGTGGAGCACTGCCCCTTACATAACGTTTGTACGATTTGATTTAACATGGAGGTACATCTATCTATCGGTGAGGATGACATACAGATTTGCTTCGATATATCATTGTTTTAGGCATGTCTCATTTTCCAGTATTCTGGAGTTTTATTGCAACCGAAGAGTATAGCATCTCTACCTGTATCAATGTATTATCCCCTGGCTTTACATCCTTTTGCAATTATTGTTTCCTAGATAGATAGATAGATAGATAGATAGATAGATAGATAGATGGATGGATGGATGGATGGATGGATGGATGGATGGATGGATGGATGGATGGATGGATGGATGGATGGATGGATGGATGGATGGATGGATGGATGGATGGATGGATGGATGGATAGATAGATAGATAGATAGATAGATAGATAGATAGATAGATAGATAGATAGATAGATAGATAGATAGATAGATAGATAGATAGATAGATAGATAGATAGATAGGTAAATTAATAGGTAGATAGATAGACAGACAGACAGATAGCTTTTACTTAATAGAAAGTTTCATTCTAGACGTTTTTAAGGTCGGAATCAAGATTGCAAACTAGAGATACACATAACATACGGTTATTTAGAAATCCAACAAATAATGCAAATAGGATATGCCTTGCAACACGTTTGTTCCCCATACCGATATAGCATTTCAAGCATAAATGTCCATGCATTATATTTAGGTCAAGATCACTAATGACAATCTTGACCGTTTCGGCACATTTTCTTTTATTCCATCTGAGGTATAAAACTTTGTTTCTTTGGCTGCTGAATAAATACAGTTCTATCACACTGGTCTCAGTCCGATTCAGATCGATCTATCAATATTATTATTATTATTATTATTATTATTATTATTATTAGTAGTAGTAGTAGTAGTAGTAGTAGTAGTAGTAATAGTAGTAGTAGTAGTAGTAGTAGTAGTAGTAGCAGTAGTAGTAGTATTAGTAGTAGTAGTAGTAGTAATAATAATAATATAAGTAGTATCTATAGTAGTAGTATTTATATTATTATCATTATTATTATTATTTGCGTGTTTTATTAGTTTGTGGCTTGACTGATCAAATTTTTAACTATTTTACTAAATCGTCACAAAAAAGCTATCTGGTTTAATACTTCATAAGTATATAAATACCGAGTTATTACAACCTCATGGTAGGTGAATTAAATATGGCAAGCGGATTTGGGGTAATGTGCGGTATGAGTTAAATAGACAATGTATTAAAAGCGTGTTCTGGTTTGTCTTTTATACAAACTGATACAGTTTGTGAGTAATCACCTGTTTGTGTTCGCCGGTTCAGATTGAGCTTTTAGACCCTTTGCATAGGCTATGTCATTCAATCGGCTTTCCCAACAGGAAACGTTTTGCATTTCGAACAAACACCACCACCACCACCCCGCCCACCACAATAAAAAAGAGAAGAAAAAAAAAGAAAACACCGATACCAACTCCAATTTGATAACATGTATTACTGGACATTGCTCTGATTCTTTTGTTATATGCCAGCTTTGGTTTTCTGAATTTCCGATGAGCGTTTTACTAGGTGTCTATATGCTACATTTTGTAAATTAAAGCTTTTAAAGTGTTTTGTTTACCTCCTTAGCATAGTTATGTATAGTTAGTGAACCTTCCATTTAGTTGCAAACTTGTAAGTTAATTTAAAATGTTTTTGAATCTAAACAAATGTTAAAGTGCATGTTGATTTACATGTCCAGTAAATGAATGATATAAATTCCACGTTATGTTCTATATGTTGGAAAGAAAACTTGCAAAAGGATGTAATTTCATCATGTAGGACAAATCCAGCTGGTACCTGATTCCACTGGCATTTAAATTATTGTGTAACAGTCCAAATAATAGATTGTACAAAGTCTAAGAATCTAGTATGGCATGGTATAGACAACAACTAACAATGATAAATAAACGCTTCAGGTTTTATACTGACAAAGTCTTCACATGTCTTCTTGATTAGTTTTATCGACTATTTTCTGACTCGTTTTAATTAACATTTTACCAGTTGTGCAAGCGCAATTTCAACAGCTATGTTATTTTCATGGTGTTCTTCAGATGACGTAGATAATTGATAAATACAACCTAAACATGTCACAAGATCGTATATATTTGGAAACATACTTAGAATTTGAAGATGTAATGAAAACAAGAATAAATACAGTCAATCCATATAGATATATTGACTCTTAATGAATGACCAAACGTATCAAAAAAGGTTTTACACTTTTTCAAGAAACTCATCAACTTACAATTGCAACATTTTTACAATGAGAAAAAGTACAATCCGACCAATGAATGAATAGACTAACATTGTAAACCTGCATCAAGGTGGAGATTGTGATATACTTTTTTTAAATATCAAGAATGGTACCATAAGATGTTTGGATTACTCAGAAAGGTAGAAGGTAGTTTCTGGCAATCATCTCAATACCGAAAAAACGTGGAGGGCCAAATTTTGAAGAGGAATTGAAAAAGAAATCTTAAAATGTAGGTTTAAATATTTTTGACACGATGCATATGATGTTGCTGTTCCAGCCTTAAAACACATGCTAGTGACTGCGAAGTTGAATGCCATAACTAGAAAAAAAGAAAACACACCCTAAATATCAATTGGAATCCGCCGTTGTAAACTCAATACAAACTCCTGAGAGTACTCAAAAACGATGCTCTACAGGAAGGATAGTGAAGAAGAAATTTGGGAGATGACTGCCAGAAAGTAAATCATCGCGGAGAACTTCTTAAAGCAGAGGAACAGGTGCTTAGCGGTATGGGTTATGGTGATGGAAAAGGATGAAAAGGCACAAGAGTTGAGATCGTAAAAGGGAAATTAAAATATTCTTGATTAATTATATAGCTATCAAAATCGTATCGACAAGATTGCTTTGAATTATTGACATAATGATTTGCTATTGTTTTGAACAGATTCTTAGGCTACTTTCATTTTGGCTGGTCGTCTATTTTTGCTCATGATCCCATTGGTTGGCCGGTTGTTTGCGTCATTATAAACGTGGTAAGCAAAGCAGCATTCGGGAGTGAAGTTGTACTGAAACTAACAAAGCTTATATCGAAATTGTGATTTTATTTTATTGTCATGCTTTGCATGGAAGCTGATTTCGTTTTTGTCATCCCTATTCGATCAATAGTTTTGTTGACATTTCTAAATTGCCATATCTCATTTTAACAACGTATTATCGGATCGGATCAGCATATACTTTATCTCGATGTTACGGATTGTTTACCAGCCTTTAGAATAATGGCTTTACAATGTCGATATTTAGTAATGTGTTTTATCTACGTTTAAACGAGTCAGAAGGTTCGTTTGAATTGCTGTTACTACACGTTTTAATAACCATGTTCAACAATAAAAATATACCTAACCATCGCGTGGATAGATCAAGGTCTGTCAAAACATGTCGCTCGAATCTAACGATAATATGTTAATTTGTATCATGACCATTTTAGTTGAGTGTTAAAAAATGTATTATAGTTAAATAAAAACTGTTTGATTAGTTTGTATATAAAACATTAAAAATATATTCTTTAACGCTATTTCCATCGTTTGAAAACTGGCGCAGTCTCCGAGTTAACTGTGCGTTAAACCCATCTATATGACAGGGGGTAACATACTCTACGTTGCTGTAATTTAATCTGAAGACCATTATCTAAGCTTCAAACAATAGCTTTCAATTTAATTTTCCTGTTTACTAGGACTATAACTTCATGTATGTGCATTCATGTATGAACACACACACACACACACACACACACACACACACACACACACACACAAATTCATCATCATCATCATCATCATCATTAGTAGTATCGTCATCATCAGCATCATCACTATCTTTTGTTTTGAACATAGAGAACACACATTATTAAAACTAGTCTTCTGCGTCTTTTTTTCTTCACGTTACCCTGCTTTTTTACAGCTGGATGACATGAAAGTACTAGCTCTTCTTTTACATACATTTTGTAGCAAATTAACTTTTCATCCTGAGTAAAGCTGGATGCCAAGTAAACGTGCAACAGAAGTGTAGGAATACACATTATGGTAATATTAAATTCATGAGTTCTTAAACAATCTGCATTCAGTGGAAATAAAAATCATTTGTATTGTTAAGCAACAGAAAGAGAAACATTGGTGACAATATTACATTTAAATAAATAATGTCTTAATAATTTGAAAATCAAAGAAATATGCATATTTTCAATTGCTAAATAGCTTGGAGCAGAACTCGTCTTCTCAATAATCTCAATTTTAGGGTTCGTATAGATGACGAGTTTGGTTTGAAGTGTAATCGTTCATTGAGTCGATAAGGTGTTGTTATATACATGTTTTAATATAGATCTTAACGATATCATTCTCAGAATATAAGCTAGTGGATCAAGGAAGCAATGTGGGAGTAAATCAACTATATACGGTAGATACTGGTTGATTACAATGTTCTAAAACTGTAGACACTTTTATGTTTTATGTTTCTGCGAAAACAGACTATCCATTTTCAAAATTGAGTGCTTCTCTTCTAGCCAGTTTTCGTAATCCAGAACGTATTCTGACCGCTTTAAAATGTAGTTCTTTATCAGCTTTCCAGGATCTGCGTTAGTACAGGAATAATAAATATTACATGCTCATTTCAGAATTTTGGGAATATGGGTTAAAGAAATAATGTTCAAAATTATGTTTTGATAATACAAATGTCTGGTTCCTTAGCAGTCCTGTGCGTCCAGTATATTTGTATAGCGTTGATTGTGGACTCGATATGATTATTTCAAGAAAAACTGAATGATAAAGTAATCCCCAGATATATAATTAAAGTAACCAAAAAATGTTTTCATCCAACAAGGTAGTTTGCATTCCAGCTCAATGAGTGATTTAAAATGTGTGGTTGTATTATTATTGTATTTCATTGTGCGTATAATGTACGTTCACATTCTTGTCTTTCGAATTATATTGATCATTTCTCATTCACATTTTTATTTTCTATAAGTTCCAGAAGCATTTACGATTTTTCTATGACAGCAAAGACCTTAACTTCTTTGCTGTATAACTAGTTTTTCTTCATCAAACAATGCTTTTTCAGGATTGTTTTCATTCAAGCATTATGTGCATACTTTTATGTTTAGCATCAATATATCAGTGCAACTGCGTTTAATTATATATATATATATATATATATATATATATATATATATATATATATATATATATATATATATATATATATATATATATATATATATATATATATATATATATTGTTTCGAGGTTTGTTGTGATGCTCGGTGGTAAACAAGATGTTTTCTAAAATGTAAGTTTAAGGCGTAACCTTGCTTAACAGTTAGTGAAATTTACCATTAAGTGTTCGGAAAATCCATTTCGTTATATTTGAGGCAACAGTTTATATAAGAATAAGTTTTGAGAACATGTTTTAAGTCCTGATTCTTACTGGTCTTTGCGAATCTGTTATCAGAATTTTAAATGTGTCCAGATATATTTTGAGAGGAATTATTTATTTTAATAATTCATTGCAATTACAAAGTGCTCATTGACCTATTGGATTAAAACATATTTCTCGTACTGCCGTAAAACTTTTAAGATAGTCTGGAGTATATAACTGGACATATTTCTCGTACTGCCGTAAAACGTTTAAGATAGTCTGGAGTATATAACTGGACATATTTCTCGTACTGCCGTAAAACGTTTAAGATAGTCTGGAGTATATAACTGGATACATCATGAATATTTGCGCATCAGCACATTTAAGAATTTTGATACACATGTTAAGTCACGCTTCTTGGTACATCAATGTTAAGTCACGCTTCTTGGTACATCAATGTTAAGTCACGCTTCTTGGTACATCAATGTTAAGTCACGCTTCTTGGTACATCAACCCATTCATGATTATTGAATTCGCGCGAAACAGTATCTACGGTAGGAATTGTGCGAAAACATTTAGGATGTATTTGGGATCTTAAGCTAAAATGCTGGTTTTTAAATAAATAAAAATTGTCACTTTGTTAAATGTTGCAAAAGATTTTAAGTTATATAAGTGTGTGTGTGTGTGTGTGTGTGTGTGTGTGTGTGTGTGTGTGTGTGAATGACAACAATGCCTGCCTTCAACTATACATCCACGTGACTAACCCACACTTTTATATACGGTATTTGATTATAGCCTGCATGCGGAGTCGGTAGGGTAACTGTTCAGTTAAACATTTTGTTCAATACAATGTAATTTATTTCTGTACGCAACTAGACTTAAAATGCATCAACTTCTGTTCTTTATCAAGCTCATATCATGATACATACAACATTGCTTTCAAGGTAAACTTGTGAAATATTTATGTCGCTTTTCCAAAACTGTTTAACTGAGTTCAGTGTAACTGTGCGTCAGAGAAACACGTCCATGACATGTTTCAGTTATTGAGACTTTGAAAAGCATTAAAATTATTTTGGGTTCTCTCAGTCCTTTTGATTACAGCTTATTAAGTGTACTAATGTTCTTAGCATATTTACACAAGCATATGTTGGGCTTTAAAATAAATATTTAACTGGAAACAATGCGTAATGAGCCAACCCTCTGTTGCCTCTTTAATTATAATGGTTCATTAACGACTTTACTAATGTGTATGCCAATATCCAGGTCCACTTTATGCATTCATTAACTGGCATTTTCCAAGACGTAATGACCACTTAGGTAACTTTTAATATCAAATGAAGCATTAAAGACACCGTAAGGGAAACGGCTGACGCGGATGATGCTATTTACACTCCCGGTATTTCATAATATAATTCAGTCAGATATTGCATATAGTCAACATTAATGATGGCGTATTCCAAAAGAGTAAGAATAAGCTAAGAACGGATTTAACAAGGAGTGTACCCTGTTTTC
>JARLTB010000021.1:18130000-18257500 GCA_030141615.1 Unio pictorum
AGTATCTTAACTGACAAAAGCTACGAACAACACGTCTGCCTAGTCAAACCAATTTCACTGATATGTTTACGATGTTTTCTCTATGTTTCGTGTATCCATTGTGTTTAAAAAGACCGCAGAGTTGTAAGACCGCAATGACATCATTTTGTATTCATGTTAGACGAATAGGCGCTGGCTTTAAGAAGCAAAAAAAAAATGTAAAAAAAATGGAGATCAACTCCGAATTGAAGGGAGTGGACGAATTTCTTTTTTTTTTTTTTTGTTCCCTCTTTTTAATCGGACACATTTTGGATCATGCGAGTCAAAATATAAGCATCATTCGTAGTAGTATGGAGCTTTAGGTTGTTTCATATATATATATATATATATATATATATATATATATATATATATATATATATATATATATATGGTTCACGTGATATTCTGTAATAAAAAATGTATCATACATGTATACTTGACGTCCTGAGTGTACATTTACGATTAAAAAGAGACTGAAATAAAACCATGTTCGTGTTAAATCAAGATAGAGGACAAAGGTCGTTGAGTTCATCAAAACGATATTATATAGCATGAATAGTAAATGTTTAAAGGGTAAGGTTGTAAAAAATATTGCACTTTCGACAAATGAAACTATAAACGGTTTTTATTTATGTATAAATTAAAATGTGTTCGATTATTTGTGTGTAGTTAAATCTTTTTAAAGGAAAATTGACGCTGTTAAATACATTTAGTCGCATAAACTATTCGAATCGTTTTAGTAGATTAAAACACTTTAAACTGTACATGTCATACCATTTATGTGATGTCATTGAGTTCGCAACAATATAATTCGTCATTAAAAGTTCGATCAATTACAAATATCATTCCAAATTTTCATCGAGTCTTGCTTCACGTCATTTTCTGAAAAGCAACGAACTTTGCATTGAACAAAATATTTAATAAGTGATGGAAACAGGTTACTCCATTTCATTTCATAATACCTTTTTATCTTTTTGCTAAGCAGTTAAAGTACATGCATTAGACACGTCAGATGATGACTTCCATCAAAAACATTTCCTTACTAATCTTCACATTGGTTTCTCATTACCGAACTTTCTGTTCAAATACTAAGCAATGAAAAGTTAGTCAAAATCACCTTTAAAGATGAACTCATTTGAATTTGGTATCAAAGGTTTTCCGGCATTTTTTGAGAGAACTGACTGTAAAAAGTAATATGCAATGGGACAATGAAATCACATCCGCAATATAAGAAAACATATACACAGACAAGCACGCCTTAATGCTCAAATTTTAATAAATAAACAACTACCTTTCAAACAATATCAATTATGTCTAAATCTCACCAATGTATCACCAGTAACATTTGAGAGAAAAAATGTTTTAATAGATAGGTACTATACTTTTAGGTGCTGAGCCGGAAGTGTTAATTGTGACCCGAGTCCAAATTTTGTCTAACCAAGACTTTAACTAATATGTGTGAGTGATATGAAACATTCTAGCGCACTGGACCAATCAGCGTTTGAATGTTCTCTTCAAGCATCATGGAGGGATAAATGCCACTAGATTCACGTGATATTAGTGGTTCGAAAAGTTAAAATGCTTAGACTGACATTTGAATGTTAACAATTGAGAGAAAATCTACAAAAGGTCTGTTGACAACATCGTCTCGTCAAGAAACATCGCTTAGATATCGTAACGTTCGATTACGGGAATCAAACACGATGCCCTTTAATATATTTAGGCATAACTCAATATTTCTTCAATGCATCAGTTAGAAATATATCACTTGCAAGAAATTTACAAAAACTATAACGTTGTTGACACCAAAGTCAACGCCTGACAAGCAATATGACTTTATTCACAGATGAAAGGATTTATAACAAGTCTCTCGAAATTATCAATGAGCAGCAGTGACAATTGTGTCTTATATCTATCTCACAAACGACTATTAGGTTCTGTGCTTTTGTTTCTGTCTTTTTAAATGATTCATGTTAGAAAGCGTTTTTCTTGAAAGAAGAAGAAGAAGAAGAAGAAGAAGAAGAAGAAGAAGAAGAAGAAGAAGAAGAAGAAGAAGGAGAAGAAGAAGAAGAAGAAGAAGAAGAAGAAGACGAAAACCAAATAGAAGACAAAGGCCCTTTCCAGGGCCGCCCATAGACCTCTAAAACATTTGCTTTCTTCCCTAAACAAATAATGTTTACTGTTGGTTACTGTGTATTGTATGTTTAATGTGTTATGTCAATGTCTATGTCTACGGTACACTTTCTAATACCAACTGAGACCAATCTGGTGCACACCTTTTCTACAATTCTTGTAACATTGGTACCAATCTCAGATACCAACGTACACAACTCTCAGGACTTTATCTTGAAAAGTTCTAGTACTGATGACGATTACTTCCACTAGTATCATTATCGCTTTGCTGGTAGTGTTCCGTGTGATGTTTCTGTCCTAACTTGATCGTATCGTTGCGTTGCCCATGGCAGAGGCCGAGAATAAGCAAGAATCAACTATGCAGAAAATCCACAAAACATTATAATAAATGTGTGTTGCTTATATTCACACAATACAAGTCTTTCAAAGCTTTAGTGTGTCATGGGGTGAGGATTATGATTTTTATAATTATTGTTATTGCCCACTGTGATGGGGTTGTATAAATATAATAATAATAAATACTATAATCCGCCCCTTTTTGATACTCGTTATCTAAGAGATGACCGCCCTCGATCTAATTACCCCGGTTCAAGTTAGATTAGTGGTGAAACCTATATCTGGAAAAAGATATAGGGAACTGAGAAAATATATTAAACAAACAAATACGAGCCCCCGTAAAGATAAACAAACAATTTAATCAATTACATAAACAATTTTGAAAATTCTTTTCATTAGAAATATACTCTGTTTTTCGAAATAAAACTTTCACCGAATTTCAAGAAAACTCAAATAGATTTAAATAAACTAGCCGATCTGTTACTGATAGCTTTAGTTCATTATAGGATCGAGTGACACAATCGAAGTCAATGCCTTGCACGATTTCATAACCTGCGAGTCCTCAGTTTCCGTTTCCTTTGTTGCTGTTCAGAACTTTGGCTCTCAGAAATGATACTTCTACTGTCCGTCTCAGGATATACTCTGAATACGTTAGAATTTTAGCACGATGCAGAATTTCATCACTGGATTACACGTCTCGCTGCACTACCATCTAGTTCCTTTTCCTCAGTATACGTCTCAAGTTACGTAACATCAATACGTCCAAAAAGCTATTTTCTCCCTTTTAATAAAGATATTAATAACACCCTAACTTTCTCGTTATAGATGATACAGGTGAGAACTTTCATTCCTGGCTCGAAAATCAGATATTGCTATCAGTAGTAAACATATAATAAGGCTATAAATCGACTATACATGTCCTCAAATGACCCACTTAATCGAATTACTAATTCTTTACGCCTTGACCTTACACATTAACGCAACATAAGCGAGGCTTGGGATTCTGGACCAGCCTTAATATACACAGCAAATAAATGGAATGCATTCCAGCCTTCCAGTCAATACACACTGACTCTTAATCATACATGAAATCTAAATTCGGTGAATTCACACAGATTCTAGTAAATCATATTAACTAATGTAATGCATTATATTCCTAGAACCTAGTGTTTATACAAACACGACAAAAAAGTAAAGATTATGTCAAACTTATCAAAGAATTAATGTAAGACTTTCTATGCATAACTAAACCTAGTGTTTATGCTAACACAACAACAGAGTAAACAGTTCGTCAACTTATCTAAGAATTAATGTACTACTTCATATGCATAACTAAATATCGCTATAGTTCAAAATCTAATTATTATACAAATGTATTAGATAAAATCTTGCACGACCTATATACTCAGCAAGCATTATATAAATCGCATCAACAAATTGCATGGAATTGCCACACTATACCTTTGTGGTTTCGTCACCCACCCAGTGTTTGGCGGCTTGCATGGACCACACGTTTTACGAATGAATTTCTTCAAATTTCACTCGGAGTCATCACTGGTTATTTTCTGTTGCAGAAAAAAGCTTAGACTGACTTTAAATTCAATATGGGCAGTATTAAATCCTATGAAATTTGGTGAGCAAACAGACCCCTTATTTAACGTAACTAATCAGAATCAAATGTCTTTGCCGCCCTTTCTTTCAGAGTCGCTAAAAACGGGTCAGCGTGACCTGGTAGTTTTATATAACAGAATTTCTGCGGATTCTCAATTTTGACAACTTACCCATGAAAAGGAAGTCTACCATAGCCCTAACAGTCAGTCTGGCTGCTGGATAAAACATTATCTAACTAGAAACAACATTCACACTTTAAAGGAACATTAATGTACACGGCAGTATAGCGATATGATACACGCATGTTTCCATAAATCTAATTAATGGTTCTCTGGTTTCAACCAATGTATTCTTGAGAGATCGCCATAAATATGTCCCTTTACATAGTGATTTCAAAATTTACAACAGGAAACTATCACCGTCCCCATCACTGGCTTTTGCTTCACTAATCTCCACTGAGGTCATAGTTACAGATCATGGTTAACTGTTGGAATCAGTATAAACGGGTCTTGCAAATGGCTCATAATTTCACTGCTGTAGTTGCAACTAACGCGTCACACGAGAACCTTAAAACCAGCATGGCATCTAAGTTGGCTGCCAGAGAGAAAATTAGGCCAAAAAGCCTTAACGTCAGCCCGAAGATAATGGAATTTTTCGTGACCTTACTTTTGGCCTACTTTTCAATGTAGTTTAAACTCCAGTATGTTTAACCAATAGATCACTTAGAAAACGAAAACAAAAATAGATACTGTAGATAAACCAGACGTAGATAGTGATTGGATTCACTGATGTCCGCTGGAACATCTCACTATTCCGCGTTTTCATACGATGAATGAGTATTATTAAAGGAGTGCGCAAAACAAGCATCCGACATAGTATAAGAGCACAAACCACATATTAAAATGAAATAATAATGCAACGTGGATTTATGCTGCATTATGTGGCCATTCGGAGCTAAACCGCTGTATAAAAGAGATAACAAAAGGAACCCCAAATTACGAAGCGTAAGACCAATGAGGTATTTTGTGATTTTTTTTTTAAAAAAACACCCTCCTCAACAATAAACTTTCCTTTGTGGCATGTGACACCCTATATCACTCGGCTTATCAGACAAACCCGCTCCCAATAAGGAGATCCAAATAGAATAAGAAAACATCAAAAATGAAACAACACTCACAAACCCTTTGTATAGAAGGCACGCTGGCTATCATTCGTATTGAGCGTGCTATCTGACCTGTATTATGTACATTATTATACGCGGATCTTAAGATATAAAGAAAACTGACGCTTTTTTTCAACACATAGGCGTCTTATCAGTGCGTCACGATCATCGGCTCGAGGTGCGTGCCAGCATTGAAGCTCAATAAGAAACCTCTTCTAAGCTATAAAACCTGAATATCATGCTGGTATTTGAGAAGCTATGTTGCTATAACCAAAGATCCAAAACTCATGTGATTTTTGCATGTACGACATTCTTAGTTGTTGAGCAAGCATTGCTGGCAAAAGCTAAACAGCAGCGCACCCTCCAAACGTGGTGAAAGTGTTGACGCCACACTGGCTATGACATCTATGGGAGTACCCGAAGCTGATCTGGGATATTCGTGTTGCCGCTGACCTTGATCTTATGTATAAGAGCCGAGGTATGTTTCCTTCTTTGCGTATCTGTGAATTTGCCGGATGACGACTTTACATAAATAATTTAATATAATTAAAAAAAAGATTAAACTGTTTTTTTTTTATCCAAATCATAACTTAACTCCATCTCGGATCATATACATGGGGTGCTATATGACAATGCATCTACCAAAAAGCGTTCAATCTCATCCTAAATGAAATCGACAAATACGCAATTATGATAAATATTAGGAGATAAGTCACACAAGAAATATGCATTTGCTGCAAATAGAAAGAACATTTAACTGCTTGCCCTCAGAAATGCTGAAGCCCTAGTACATAATAAAACAGAACGGCCTAAACCTGTCTTGCTAGCAAGGTCAGGGCGCGAAAGAGCCAAGTATGAGATTTTTATTTTTTTACTCAACACGCAACTTATGCCGCTTTATGTCCACCTTAACGTGCTTCTTCACGATGTAAAGGAAAAATTGTATAGTTTAACGTAGATTTAAGAACACGCTATGGGGTTTGAAGAAAACTATGGGCGAACATACTTGAATGCAATCACGTTAGACATTAACGAATTAAGTCATGAAAACTGGAATTGGAGTGGATTCGTACGATCGCAATGAATACAAAATAAAACTACACCATATAACAGATAAGAGCGTAATTATTAATTTCCGGAAACATATATACTCGCTGATACCACACATACATATTATCAAACAAGGATTATGTATCATTATAACTTTTTTCTATAAAGACATACACACACAATAAAAAAAATACTTACATACCATCATTAATTCCATCATATATTCCAAGAAAGTGAGGTGGTAAAATCTATTAAGTTAAAATATACACATATATTAATAAAAACACATACAAACACAAATATAAAACAAAGAAGATTTTTTGGGAAGAAATGGCCAATCGATTCATAGCGTATACATCAATTATTACAGTTGCCCCAATCCCAGCTTTTGTGAAAATCCCACTGCTGCTATTGTCATGAATAATTTCTATATTTTCGGCCAGACAAGTCTCAGATTTAGACTTGATCAAAGTATCTTCTTTTTGGTACTTTATACATTTTCTAACTTTTTTCTTTTCTTTTTTGACAGTCACTGTATTCTGGTATTAGTTTGATGTAAGACGATGTAAGAGGTGTCTTTAGAATTACTGTTGTGATAGTTTTTCGGAACAAAAGATTGTATCTGCAGAGTGACAATGGCACTAGTTTCCTTATAACTATATAGATCTCTGCTGGACAAGTAAACAACAATTACTTACTGTTATAACGATATACACTAGCTCGAACTTTAAACTTTGATGACATACATAACATAATCACTACCTGGAATACTTTTCTGTACAATATATTTTTAAAACTAATTACTATGATGAGAAATATTAACTTGACTTATACTTCAATGCAATTTTCGTACTTTATTTTCTAAACGGAGCTTTAAATAATGCAATTGTTAACAAATTCCTTTTGGGATATTTTCTTTGTATGTTTTTATGTTTTTTGTACTTTCTAATTGTTGGTTCACCATTTTGAAAATTCCGGATTTTTCTTAGTCTCCACGAAATTTCTTTTCAGGTTTGCTACTTACTATTGCCAAATTCCGTGTCTGTTTCATAATTTTGTAAATAAAATTTAGAGGCCTCGTTTCGCAATATAATAGTCTCGATTAATTTTATTCTCTGCTAAATTACATTTTAGTTTTTAGAATTTTAGTATTACGTTTCTGCAATTAAATAATTATTTCTTTAAATGCTGCTAAATCCCATATCAATTTCGTAATTATGTTTAGACTCGACTCCTGGACAAAATGTTGATTTTTTATTTTAAATTTGATGTCATTTTCAGAATTTTAGCACTATGTGTTGATCAATCCATATATGTGTTAGATAAAGTTCAGGATCTATTTGTGTGTCTTCATCTTATGAGTTCGTTTCCTTTATGACACCTCTTTATGCTTAATATAGGGCCATTTTAAATATACTGACAATATGATCGGAGGTACAGGAAATAATTCATATAAAAATCGAGATACTACGCAACAATGGATGATTAATGGGAAGGGATTCTTCCTAAAATAAATTGTGTTGTCTCTGGATTTGCTGATAATTAGAGGGTATGGTGTAACCTACTTTGCTCCAAATAACATAGGCCTAGTACATCGTCATCTGGTTTGCCCTAACGTATGTTAGATGCCCATTGTAAGGTACTACGTTAAATTCCCTGTAACCACCCTGGCCCTCCTGCCAAGGTCATATCGACAGCCACAGTAACTAACAATGCTAATTTGTTTTCTAAATTCACATATATACCCCTAGCCTCCAATGATATTAAATTGCAATATATCCACATTGTTATTCTTAAGTTAACTTCTCATAGGATACCAGAGTGTTACAATTCTCATTTTTATCCATACAGCCCGCATCGTTAAATTCCCATAGACCCCCATACCTATCCAGAATGCGTCATTCTCCCTTTGGCCAAATCGATAAGGTCTATATTTAAATTCCCTTGTGGTACTTCGATTTTAAATTCACATATCTCATCCTACATTGTAAAGGCTCCATTGTCCACGTGGTCCATGTTAGTTAAGTCCTTTAAGGTACTCGCTATTACAGATCACTCACATCTCACGTCGTAGGCGTGGGTTCGAGTCTCGCTTGGCCTATCCTTCGTTTAAAGCTTGATATAATCTATTAGGCGTTTCAGTTGTTCTTCTTGGGATTTCCTGGCTTCATCCTCCACTATCAATACAGGTCGCCGTGTATAACATATCATGTCCTGAAAAAATGGCGTTAAACAATCCCTGCCAAACAAACAACCTATTGTCCTAAGAATAACCCACATTATTTAAATGACCCACTTTGTTAAAATGACCCACATTTGTATTATATCATTAGTGATTAGAGCGACACACAATCTTGAATCCCCTAGTGCACATAATGTCCCTTGAATGCTATGCTTTTGAAACCAAAATTCCCTTGTACCCTAAGGGTCATATAATTTATGATCAAACTAAGAGTAAAGTTAAATTCATTAGCAACTTTGTTGCTATTATTTCAGCCATATTCTCTCCTTATATATAGAATCTGCATATATGCAATGTCATATATCTTACAATAAGTCAGTTGTACGAATTTAAAAATCTGGTCTCAAAGTTTAATCCTCTGTAACAACTTGAACTAGTATCGTCTTATACATACATACACGCACGAGAGAGAGAGAGAGAGAGAGAGAGAGAGAGAGAGAGAGAGAGAGAGAGAGAGAGAGAGAGAGAGAGAGAGAGAGAGAGAGAGAGAGAGTGAGAGAGAGAGAGAGAGAGAGAGAGAGAGAGAGAGATGCACATAGTTATGTGCTTTCATGGACCGTACAATGTGGATGGCTTCACCGTTTGCATAATGCTCCTGTCGCTTGCTGTGTTATGTATTTACCTGTGTTCGCAAATCAAGTAAAGAGACTAAGTCCACTTTCATACAATGAATACATTAGTATCCTAGTGTCCCTTTCAGAAATTTATCATACCTACATTTATTCAATTGTTCTTACTCTTCATTACCTCTGTATCAAGTATTGTTTGACCGCTTTTAATAGCCATGTAATAATATGACCTTGCGTGGAAATATTATCTGGTTTATAGGATGGCAGCGAAGCAAAAATCTTCAAAATAGACTATGAGATTAGTAGATTTTATTTATAAAAATCACATCAACATCACAGAATACTTTAAGAAATATCACTGTAGCGTCGCGTGTCAGAATTCTGATGACGGACGGACTGCTAACAATCCAAATCCTAGCTTTCTACTGAGATAACATGTATTAATTTCCTCCCGAGTGTAGTCATTTTAAAGAAGCTTCTCGGAGATGCATAATTATACACACTTTCTTTTGGCGATTGTTATATGAATGGTATCCAGCCTATTTCCAAGATATTGAAAATAAGCAGACGAGACTGCATGTCATATGTGAAATATTAGATAAGTATAGGATACATGCAGGCGTCACAGTCTATATATGTTATAATGCTAGATAATCAAGAATTTAGATAACCTATTTTTATGGTTGCATCGAATGAGTAGTGATTGCTTTGAAAGTATCAGAATAACATAATTGCTGTCACATTTATTACTTTTATCTTATCTTTTCGTGGGTGGATGCGGCATTACTACTTAATTTTTTATATTTATTTCTGATTTCTATTCCCGTTATCTTTGATATGATGAGCACTATGATGCATTGACATTAATGTCTAACGGCAAGAATTTACGACACTATACAACACTTTATCTAAAGTAAAGATTTTATATTACATCTGTTAAATTAGAAACAACCCGGTACTCAAAGGACAAATGTCAAATAATAACTCGAACACATTTTATAAAGGTATTACATTATATACACCTGAATGTGCAAGAGACGAACAAGGCTCGATTCCGAACCGCGACAGTAGAACCTTTGATACCCTCCAGTTATAATTGGAAGCAAATCTGAGCCTCTCTAGTTAGTGGTTAGATTGACATGAATTTAGGTGACGTTCGGGAGTGAATGTCAAAAATGACTTTTTACTAGCTTAGTCTGGTGGTATGTGCACCCGAATATAAGACAAATGAACCAGGTTGGATTCCCGAATGCGACATTATATATAATTAAAATGCAAGGTCTATAGCTCAAAAGCTGCTGCTTTATACCCAGTAACCGATATGGTATGTACGGCTGCAGTGCTCTTTCAGTTATCCAGAAATTATTTGTTAAATATTTTTGCATTATACTTACGAAAAGTTAAGTGTGACAGTGTGTCATTTTTTCCCATAGTCGGACAGGGTCAAGTTCGTCTCAGTTATTGGCATCTATAGAACACTGCACTTTTCATTGGGGCAATATATATATATATATATATATATATATATATATATATATATATATATATATATATATATATATATATATATATATATATATATATATATATATATTGTCACATAATTACGATTTCAGCACATATGTTTGTAAGTATTTAGTTACTGTTTGCACGAAAGCAGCATCGAAAATGTTGTCATACATTTCCACCAAGTTACAATGTATGTCACTTTGTGAAATATCCATATTCTGAGAGCAACGCAATGGAGATTAATATGGATGGGTAGACGATATATATATATATATATATATATATATATATATATATATATATATATATATATATATATATATATATATATATATATATATATATATATATATATCTGTGAAGTGCCAAATTAAACAACTATTAGTTCTAGCCAGCTAGCCATTAGTTAAATTTACGACACATCGTGCAGGAGGGGGTGCCTGGAAAGGCTAGCCAACTGCAGTACTAATTAACATATTGTATATACACGAGTCAGTACTGACCGACGTGACCTGGTAAAAGTTTCATTTTATCACGAAAATGTCAGGATTGATAGAACACAGAGAGTTGTTACTTAAACCCAAAGCATGTCATCTTGACACGCTGATGTAAGCGACTTTTAAAGGAAAGCGCGAGAAAATATATTTGTTCTGATTGGCCACTGTTGAATAAGGGGTGTGTTTTACACGAGAAACCTTTAGAATATAATATCTTACCAGCTGAATTATAATTCAGTCTTTCAAAGGGGTGCTCTGCAAGAGAGCCATTGTAGAATTATTATTATTTTTGGAATAAAGACTCCGGAGCGTATTTTACGGAATTATCTCCGTAAAGCAGTAGACCAGGGAAAAACCGCCAAAAACCAACGGTTGAGAGAGGCACCAAAAAACACGAGGTATTTGTCTCAATCCACGTTTATTGTGATGCAACTTCATTTACAGATTTACATGATTTTGTTGATATATTTGTATGATTAGTTTCATTTGTTACATTAATTTAGTAATATGCTTTTGAATTATGAATTAGAATTCTTACCTTAATTCGTAGTTAAGAATGACGAAGTGTTAATTGATGTCGTAAAACACTATGTTGGGTATGTATAGGAAATTTTATGTTAATTCTTGAATTTATCATATTGTTTGAATAATGATTGTGTTCTAAGAATTTAATGTCTTACTTTAATTAATGATTTAAAGGAATACATGTGAATTCACCGAATTTTGATGTCATAGATAATTTAGCGACAGTGTATAATGTATTAGGTCAAGGCAAACCGAATTAACAGATGGTTTAACTGCATTGATTTGAAGACGTGTAGTTAAAAATACTAGCCGTAAAGTTGTTATCACTGATAGTAATATCTGATTGTTCGAATCAGGAAAAGGGACAGTCTCGACTATCAACAGTGTAACGAGAGACTTAGGTTCTTTTAATTTTCTTTTGGAAGGAAGAAAAATAGCTTTCTTGGCAAGACGTCAAGTACAGTAATAAAGAAAGTACAAGTACGGGAAAATGGAATTGTGAAGGAGAAATTGCGAGGTGTATACATTGATACAATGGACAAGTCTGAGTTCAAGCGGAATATCCACGAAGGAAAAGTATCTCGAGAGACAGGAACTTCTGGATCAACATTGGATTGAGCAGTGAACGTAGTTCAAGGATAACAGGTTATGAAAATCGAAAAAAAAGCATTGACTTCGATTGGACACTCGATCCTATGATGACATTTAACTATCAGTAATAGAACGGCTAAATGTGTTTCATTCTATTTTAAATCTATTTGTAATTCGGTGAAAGTTCAATTCTAAACCGCGTGTATTCCTAATGAAAGGGAATTTCATCGTGTATGTATTTGATTAAATTGTTTATTTATCTTTATGGGGGCTCGTAGTTGTTTTTTTCAATATACCAGCTCAGGTTACCATATACATTCTATACTCGAACCGGACAATCATACCGTGGGTGGTCATCTGTTAGATAACGAGTATCAGAGGGGAGTGGGTTATAGTGTTGTTATTATATGTTGTGCAATACCCTTTGACAAAGTGGGACATAACGCTTACCCTTTGATAAGTGGGGCTTATACAATATTATACGAATAACACTCATGACCCGCGAGAATCTGACAAGTTGGAGTGCTCGTCCGGAGATTCGAACATTTTTTTATGCGAGTAAAGTAATCTGAGCATATATTGAACAGAGCGATAATTTTATTATTATAAGAAAGGATCAGAGTGAATCAAGTCATAGTCTGCTATTTTTGTATACATGAATATTGTGCATGCAAATTTTTTGTCAGTTTTGTTTTCACATTGCGATAAAAAAAACTATTGTAAGAATTGAGATACAAACCTTTGCTGTGAGGTCATTCTAAAAGTGTATCAGAGCGGTATTGCCTAGGTATCCTCATGGATAAGAGCAAATTTGGGCAAGTACTGTATTTTGGAAGCCATAAATTACGTCTTGTTAGTAGAGGCCACTTCACTCATTTTGGGAGGTGAAGTACCCCGCTGCGTGGAGCTGGTGTTTATTGAATTTTGCCTGTTTAAGAGAGGCTGATTGACCCCCGGTCAGGTCATTGTAGGAGAGTTTAATAAGTTACAGTACAAAAGCTATTTTCAGATAGGTAATTCATATTTGTTTTGTTAAGTAAGTTAGGGACTTAGTTCTAAAAAAAGTCATAATGGCGACAAACAGACAATGAGTACGAGAATTTTAATCCATTGGCAAGGGTGAGCTGGGTTACGAAGGGGAAAACTTGCAGCATTTATTGAGCGTAGTCTTACAGAACACAAGCAGCAGTTAGCAGTTGAACGAGAGAAGGAGAAGGAGAAAAATGGACAAAGCCGTGGAACGAGCAGCTGAATGAGAGAAAGAGAAAGCACTTGAACTAGTCAGATTACAGACTGAAGAAAAAGCTAGAGAAAGGGAACATGTGTTAGCCATGGAGAGACTGAGGATCGAAGCTGAGTTCAGAAGGGGTGAAGAGCTGAACGAACGTCCCGGAACCACAACTAGACGTTTGAAAGACAGACGACCCTACAGATCACCATGCCTATGTTCAACGACAAGGACGAAATTGTTGACAACTTTTTGACACAGTTCGAAAAGTTGGCACTGGTACATCAACTACCTAGGGACCACTGGGCTATCAATATTTCGGCATTTTTACAGGGATCTGCGGAAGACGTATACCACAATATGACCCCAGAAGAGATAGACGATTACGACGCTCTAAAGAAAGCATTACTTCGACACTACAAATTGTCCGCAGAAACGTTTCGTAAACGTTTTAGGGAATCGTCAAAACGGGCTACCGAAACACACGCGCAATTTCATAGTCGAGTACGCGTAATTTTTGATAAATGGATAAAAATGTCTGGTACCGCTCTAACGTATGAGGGCATACGCGAAGAAATTTTAAAAGAACATGTCCTAAGTACTTACAGGAAAGATTTAATTGTGTTTTTGGCGGAGCGTGAATTTTCAACCTTGGATGCGATAAGTGTAATGGCGGAGCGCTATGAGAGCGCAGATGCGCGTCCAACTACTTGGAATAGTAGGGACCTACCTGAAAGCAGTGAGCATAGAAAGACCACTGAGGTGGCACCCAAAAGACGAAATGGTCAGAATGGTGGGAGGCCAGGGGCAGGAAATCCCAGCCATGTACATTTCCGTGGGTCGGGAAAGACTCGGGGAGGGGGGTAGATAGGGATACCCCGGGTAGAAGATGTAAGCCAGTGTGTTATGGATGTAACAAACCATGCCATGTTGTCAAGGACTGTAGAAAGTACCTTCCGACAACGATTAATTCAGTAACTCCGAATACTGTTAAGAAAGGAGAAACAGTGGGATCCACTAATATAGCGGTTGCTACGGTAAATGGTGAGAAGGCCACCGTACTGTACGATACCGGCTGTAGTTATCCGGCCTTGGTATATAGTAGGTATGTTAAACCTGGAGATTATACAGGTGAGACGGTTGAAGTCAAGTTTGCTTACCGGACGAATGATTCGCTTCCGGTCTTTAGCATAGACCTTGATTCGCCGTATGTAAAAGGACGAATTCAAGCAGCGTGTTTGTCAGGACTGTCTCATGACGTAATATTAGGGTGTAGGTATGTGTTGCCCCAACCTAATCCTATGACGTGTAACCCTATACATGTCGGGTCAGTTGAGACGAGGGCTATGAAGCGAAGGTCAGGGTCAAAGCCGCTAAGATCCATGACTTCGCCCATAGACATTTTGGTACTTGGCGAGTTGAGAAAACTTCAAAAGGAAGATTTGTCTCTTAACAAGGTATGCAGGTACGCAACGGACGGGTCCGTACGGAAATTGCCAGATGGCGAGGTAAAGTTCGCAACGAAACGCGGTATTTTGTATCGGTATGCCAAGAAAGGGTCCGATACGTTTAAGCAAGTTGTGGTGCTTGTAGCAAAGCCTGACAAAGTGCTTAGGTTAGCACATGAGGGTCTTCTTGGAAGCCACATGGGCGTGGCGAAGACCAGAGATAGGTTGATTCATGAGTTTTATTGGCCAGGTTTACATGGGGATGTGAGGAGGTTTTGTTTGTCGTGTGACAAGTGTCAGCGAGTGGAAACTAAGACCTCCCATCGCCCGGTGCCACTAGGAACCACCCCACCCCCACTAATTGACGAACCTTTCTCGAGAGTGGCGATGGACTTGGTATGTCCGATTAAGCCGGCGGCAGAAAGTGGTAATCGTTAGATATTAACGGTAGTACATTACGCTACCCGGTACCCGGTACCCGGAGGCAGTGGCCTTGAAAAACATTGATCAGTCACGGTGGCTGAGGCCTTGTTAGGTGTATGGTCAAGAGTTGGAATTCCAGAGGAGATACTGATTGACCAGGGGACGCAGTTCGTAAGCCAGGTGATGGAAGAGATAAATAGGTTACTATCCATTATACACCTGACGACTAACCCGTACCACCCGCAGTGCAATGGGTTGGTGGAGCGTTTCAATGGGTCATTGAAACAAGCTTTGAAGAAGCTATGTGAAGGTCGACCTAGGGATTGGGATCGATATCTTCCAGCGATACTGTTTGCGTATCGAGAAGTACCACAGGCAAGTTTGGGTTTTTCACCTTTTGAGTTAGTCTATGGAAGGACGGTCAGGGGGCCCATGGCTGTGTTGAAACAATTATGGACGGATTAGCAAGCATCCGAGGAAGTGCGAATAACATACCAATATATTGTTGACCTACGTAACAAATTGGAAGAAGTTTTAAATTGGCTCAGGAAAATCTCTGCGACGCAAGGGGACGTCAAGCGAAGTACTACAACAAAAAGGACGAAGGAACGTCACTTTGAAAAGGGTGACAAGGTGTTGTTGTTGTTGCCATTAGAGCACAACAAACTACACGTCTCATGGAGGGGACCATTTGAGGTAACTGAGAAGAAGGGTGGCAGAACTACCGTATCCGAGTAGGGGACAATGACAAGTTGTAAGAAGTATATCTATTGAAGCGTTACCGTGTGAGAGAACCACCCCCGGAGTTCGTGGTGGCTACAGTCGTAACAGAATAACTCGACGACAACGCAGGAGAGGCGGAAGTATTCCCAAGTTGTCCTTTGACGAAGGAAGAAACCTACGTCGATGTTGCACTTGACGTTACGTTAACGTCAGATCAGCGTAAAGATGTGGAGTCGGTACTCCAAGAGTATTCGAGCGTCTTAACAGAGAGACCTGGGAAGACGGAATTGGAGGACTTTTCTTTGTAGTTATTGGACGAGAAACCAGTGAAGTTAAGACCGTATCCATTACCGTATGCTAAGTTAGAAACTGTCCGCAAGGAGATTAAAGCTATGATAGACTTAGGAGTTATCGAACCGAGTGAGTCGGTCTATAGCTCTCCTGTTGTATAAGTCCAGAAGAAAGACGAGACACACAGATTTTGCGTCAATTACAGGAAGTTAAACAGAATCACATAATTCCAGGTAGAACTTTTACCTGACCCTGAGTCCATTTTTGCAGAAGTGACCAATGCAAAATATTTTTCAAAAATTGATCTGTCCAAAGGATACTGGCAAATTCCAGTTCGTAGTGAAGACAAAGCAAGACTCGCCTTTGCAACTCCAGATGGGACTTACCAGTGGGTAGTCATGCGATTCGGGGTGCAGAATGCGCCGAGTGTCTTCACCCGTATGATGCGGAAATTCCTTGAACCATTGCGGGGGAAGGGAGTTTCTAACTTCATGGACGATCTACTGTTAGCGACAGCTACGTGGGACGAACATATAATTTTGCTGAAAAACATTTAAGAGCGACTGCGACAAACCGGACTGACCGCACTACCATCTAAGTGCCATATAGGGTTCAGAAAATTAACCTACCTAGGACATACCCTCAGCGATGACACGTTAACCCCAGATAGTTCAAAGGTCAACCAACTTAGGGACGCATTACGACCGACCACTAAGAAGGAAGTTAGATCTTTTTTGGGTTTGGCAGGGTATTATAGAAGATATGTTGCCAACTTCAGCGCTATTGCGAGCCCATTGACTGACTTAACTCGGAAAAAAGCGCCGACAAAAGTAGTATGGACAGACGCATGTGAACGTTCATTTCAGACGTTGAAGGACAGACTGACGTCAGACGCCATAATTAAATTGCCTGACGTGACACGGGATTTTGTCTTGAGGACAGACGCTTGTGATAGAGGTTTAGGGGCAGTGCTATTGCTAGAGCACGATGGAAGCTTTTTCCCAGTTGCGTTTAGTAGCAGGAAATTTTCAACTGCGGAAATTAATTATTCGGTGTCTGAGAAAGAATGCCTGGCTATTATCTTTGGAATATCTAAATTCCAACGTTACTTGTATGGCAGAAATTTTTTTTTGGAAACAGACCACCAGCCACTCGCATATTTGGCCCAAGCGAAATTGACCAATGGTCGATTAATGAGATGGTCACTATTTCTGCAACAATATCAAGTCCGCTTACGCTACATCAAAGGTAGCTAGAATGTAGGAGCTGATTGTTTAAGCCGACTTGGGATGTCTGATTTTACTCTTAACGAGAGGGCTGTGAAGTGCCAAATTTTCGGTCGAATCTAGTAAAAAAAACTATTAGTTCTAGCCATTAGTTAAATTTACGACACATCGTGCAGAAGGGGGTGCCTGGAACGGCTAGCCGACTGCAGTACTAATTAACATGTTGTTTATACACGAGTCAGTACTGACCGACGTGACCTGGTGAAAGTTTCATTTTATCACGAAAATGTCAGGATTGATAGAAAACTGAGAGTTGTTACTTAAACCCAAAGCGTATTGACTCAGTGAAATTATGCGAACAAAAAGGTATAGATATACAAATTATATATTCAGTCCCCAAAACACATTGGGTTTTACGAACCCTCAAAATCAGCCCAATGCTAAAAGATGTATGGAGTCGTCACCAATACACTCGACTACCAGACACACTGGCCGATCAAGCCGTTAGTATTCCAGGTTGATGAATCAAGCAATCAACGCGCACCAGTCTCTGTCAGCTACGCTCGATTACCTACTACTCGACCAGTAACACTATTCAGCACTACGGCTGCTATGGTTCGGCTTTATAACTGATATGATATACTTAATAGTTAGCTCTGCAGCTGATACCACGTCGACTTCATTCACTCTGATCACTGTTCTCTCTGGTTAGCTGAATATATATTTAACGCCGTGTACCATGCATGACACGGGCCTATCTAAAACGTAATGACATTACATGCAGTAAGCTATACAGATTTCATTATCGGCACAATAATTGCAAACCACTACATAAGAATCCTACGTTACTAAACTGTTTTTCTTAAAAATGCAACTTTGTATTGCTAAGTCAAATCAAATATAACTAATACATGACTTGTACCACGTAGACCGAATCTCCATAGAAAATAAATACCGATAAACGTGGCAGTGCAAAAGTTATAACTTATACACATGAAATTAATAACTCGCATACTTCTGCAGCTGAAGATATGCAAGCCCTAAAAGTTGATCCGATCAGTGACAAGACGTTCCCAAATGTAAATATATTTACCTACAGTGAGGCGTTTATGCACTTATAGCGTCTGTGCACTTGAAGCATTCGGTTCTTCTCATAAAAAGCACTTCGCGCGTGCGGCATAGGATGAACGAAATTACTATTTCGAAATAGTGTACACTACACACAGGGCCGTCACTTCCACTAGGCAAACAAGGCAATCGCCTCGGGCGCTGGGCTAAGGGAGGCGCCAGAAAAAAATTGCAAATTGGGTTTTATTCATTGTGGGCGGGTGGGGAGGGCGTGAGTGGGAAGGTGGGCGCCAAATATCTGATCTCGCCTAGGGCACCAAAATCCCTTGAACCGGCACTGACTACACTTAAAAATCATTCTCGGGTATCGCTGTACACAAAAACGAAACCCGAGTACATATATTTATTTAATAAATAAACGATTTATACAATTCCGTGACAACGATCAAACCGCTATGTTTTCTGTTGTATAAGGAAATAATTATATACATGATTTACTTCCACCGAGAAGACTTTAATGGAAAATAGTCAGAGTTTGCTTTCTGCATTTTCCCTTTCTTTTAAAAAAAAATGCTATCAATATTCAAATTTCGTTAGCAGGTTTTACTTTGACGTCGACTAAGGAAAACGTTGTATTTACATATTTCCACTCGGAGTGATAGATACATGGATATTAATTGGTAAGGTTGCCTTAATTGAGACCTACGTCATACACAAATTAGTTATTACTTCGAAGTTGTGTGCTTTAAACTAGAATGCAATGTCAAAATCCAGACAACTGTTGGCGACAGTATGAACGTGGGGATGAATAATTTATGTAAGCAGGAATCGATTATCCTTATCCAAAGATCTCAAGTCGATTCAAAATGAATTTGTCTTTGTTGGGCACACATAAATTAATTTGTAAAACAAAACTAAATATAAAGACAATGTATGCATTAAAATTTGTATTGAAGATCATGGTTAGAGCATCCGCCGCGAAAGCGGGAGGTCGTAGGTTAGATATCCGGCCAAGTCATACCAAAGACTTACAAAAATAGTACTAACAGCTGCCTTGTTTGACGCTCAGCATTAAGAGGATAGTGTTTGGACTGGTCGGCCTGATGTCAGGATAATGATTGGGTGAGACATCATGCTACATGTCTGCGGCATGATGCCCCAGTGATAGACAGCACTATAACTGCCTCACTGCAGACATCGTAGCGATATGACGGACAAATTGTTAAAGCTACGTTAAGAATCCTCATGAAACAAACAAAAAATGGAAGATCACGTATTGCGAATTCGCATATGAATTCTTTGTTTCCTTGAAGTATAGTTTCAAATCATGAAACTGGGAGGTAATACAGCATGCTATTTGCACTTTATAATACTCAGATATTGTTCATATATGCTTTTAAAACGGTACAGTTGCATGGCCACTAGGAATTAGCTCGGTTTTCTCGTTACTTACTAAAGAAACAATGTGATACTTGCTTTAAGAAACCAAATAAAAGAGCTTACCTTTTACTAAGAAACTGAGAAAATGAAATTAGGATAATTTCTTCGTGAATCTAAGTTAAAACACGCATTTTATTATGGGTATTACATATGACCTAACAAACAAAATATTTTGAAATCGAAATAAATCGAATCTGGACTTATATATGTTCTTACAAACGTAGCTTTCATCCTAGCGGGACAGTTGAATATTATAGTTCAATATTTGGGCAATCGTTCTTCAACAGTTATGTGGACAATTTGAATATTTAAAAACAAAAAAAAGACAAACCAAATATCAACTAAAGCAACAACAACAAAACTATTTAAAACATTTACAAAATTAAAAGCCAGGTCCAGGAAAACTATATTACAGTTCATAGTAATGAAACGTCATTGTTACCATAGTATGCGCTGTGCTTAACGTGTCTGACAATTCAAATTAAAAGTTGGTGATCATTTTGATTACATAAATGTTTAAGCTAGAGGAATAAGAACGAACCCATCAATAACCATAACACCACAAAGAAGCTGTTTTAATCTAGCAATATAAATCTCTTTAGAAGTTGACTGGTACTCTTAACACTGTTTTAATCTAGCAATATAAATCTCTTTAGAAGTTGACTGGTACTCTTAACATAATGTTGTTCTTATTAGCAGTGTACATTTTACTTCTTGAAGTCAACAAAGACGTGCAATGCCAATAGAAACATGTCCAGATTACGTTTAGTATGCTATTGTTATTAATGTGTTAGTTTGTGGAGGGAAAAACTTAACGCAAAGAACATAATCATTATGAAGTAATGTGAACAATTGATATCCAAAATATAATGCTGCCGTAAAGATTCGTACCCTGTACACATGTTCCAATGTATATTATAATTAAATATTAAAGGCAGTACCTTACGCAAATTAAAAATGATATCCATCAATGTACCTTTAATTAGCAATCAAAATTAAGGATTAATTTGAAAAGAAAGGCAAATATATTATACTGGGACCCCGAGTATATTTTGTAAATTCTCTATATATGCGTACCCTCGACATGTTGTAGAACAGTGGGTCTCATCCATACATCCACCCAGGGTCGCGAGGACGTTTTGGAGGGTCACAAGCACATTCCTTGAGGATGGGAAAAGTGTCTTACTTTGTAAATGGAGTCGCGAGGTTCAGACAAATATATGATTTTATGTACGCGGCCAAAAACCTTTGGGAAAAAATGCTTTACAGGAATATGACATAATGGTATTATTACATTTTAACGATACATTAAACAGTAATAATATTTTAAATGTAGTAATTTAGACGAAACATTGGACATGTAGGGACATCCAAATGAAGTCATACATAAAAAAGACTTGACCCGTAAGAACATTATAGATGTAGTCATACATACGTAACATTGTACATGTATGAATATTCCAATGAAATGATACATACGAAATATTGGACCTGTAAGAACATTCCAAATGAAGTGATAGATACGAAACATTGAACTTGTAAGATCATTCCAAATAAAGTCATATACAAGAAACATTGAACCTGTAAGAACATTCCAAATGAAGGCTTACGAAACATTGGAGCTGTAAGATTATTCACAATGCAGTCATACGCATAAAAGACTGGACTAGTACAAACAATCCAAAAGCAGTCATATATACAAAACACTGGACCTGTATGAACATTCTAAATTAAGTAATATATATAAAATATCAAACCTGAAAGAACATTTCAAATGAAGTCATATATTCAAACTTTTTGACACATAAAATCATTCCAAACGAAGCCTTATATTCAAAAATTAGACTTGAAAGAATATTTTATATTCAGTCATTTGTACGAAACTTTTGACATGTAAGAACATTATAAATGAAGTGATATATGTCAAAACTTTGCTGGTACAAGATTATTGCGAATGATGCCATATATACGAAACAATAAATCAATATTTAGATTATTTCTAGATAAACAAGGAGATTTTCTCTCATTGACATCAATGGTTTGTCACTCTCTTGAGTTAGGACACGAAAAAGTGGCAAAGTTTGTTTCACGTGATGTGATGAAGGCTCGTATGTGATATATAGTAATTTTCAGGGATCCTGTCTTTGCATTTACATCAAAATTCTTTAGTATTCTTTAAACCCACCCCACCCCACCCCAACCAGCCCTCACCCACCAATACCCAAGGTGACTGTCGTATCTTTAAGTAAAAGTAAACTTTGATTACAGTTATCTGTAATATTAATCCGTGTCTTCATATGGTCATTTATTTTCGTGGAGGCAAGCTGACAAATACAGAAATAGCAAAGGCTGTATTTACTTATCTTTTATACAATTGTAACAGTGAGGAAAGACAATACATTTTCTTCTGTTTATTAGTTTTGACTTACAATATCCAACTACGGTCCAAATAACATCCTGGTATATATGAAAAAGCAACTTTATATTATTTTCGGATTAGCTTATTTTTTGTCTAGAAGTCCAAAACACAATATACAATATTACAGCAATAATATCAACTCAACCAGCATTTGTTTTCATGTTGACGAACAATACACAATTTCAGAGTATTATTGCATTATTAAATGACACAAAATCCACATTTTCGTCCTTCATTTATAGTACAAGACAGAGTATCTACTTCTTTGTCCTGACTTTATATATTTACTAAATATCTTAATTGCTTACGCAACGATGGGATACAGAGCTTTAATAATGTTTCACGTCATATTATTTTCGCAGACATAAAAGAGTACTGCGCATCGCGTGTATGCCGACATTACAGAGCATCTGACGAAACAGCATTAGACGATTGCACGAAGGAAAATATATTACACGTTGTAGGCGACAATAAAATATGGATAAAAACCGATAATCAAAAACTAGACATACCAACGTTTATCGGCTCAAAAATTGGACTGGAGACAACTTGATTGTTACAGTCTCAAAAAGATTTGTGGAATTAGGCAAGAGAACTTCATGTAATTGTCTACATTGTGCTTTTCAAAAATTGTTTTATTACGGGATTGGTTACTTCGTAATGTTACGTAGGAGCTCACGCTTAATATCGAGCTTCACATCCGTTTGGGATTTGTCTGGACACAACTTGAGACGCTAGCTACAAGATGTTATTTTAAAGCATTTTTCCAATTACTAAATCTTTGAAAGAATAATATTGCTTAGCTGGTACATCTTATTGCACTTGAGAATACGTAAACGACATGTAGTCATTTTAAGAATGATTATATTATAGACGTTAACGTATTACTGACGTCGATTTTTTGAAATGTTTAATGAAGAACGGTTTAGGAAAGTTCAATCAATGATCTGTTTTCCCCACATTAATTGTACAATGTTTTTTTTAACCCTTTGCGTTCATTTTTAGAAGAACAGTACGTTTCGCAATGAAAAATTGAGTTTGGTTTGTTTATTTGTTTCGGTGCACGTTACTGCATACATTAAATTTGTTGAGGTAATACTTTAAATATTTTATTACTTTATTTTCATTGGAACAAAACTGACTAAAGTTGACATCTATGTAAAGTTGAACCAGTATATTTAATATCAGAACAATCAAAATAATTTTTTAATTTGCACCGTGCATTTCGAGCAAACCTGCAGCATACACAGACCGAGATATGACGTTACAGAATGCCCTGGCAAACATGGGTCAGTTCAATTTGATGATAGTAATCAGTAGAAGAAAGAAAACAGACCCTGATAAACAGGGGAAGTATGTAAAGGCTGATCAAGGTCTTTGTTGATTGCAGATGGAATTGACATATTGAGATTGTACACAAGTGGTGATTACGGCTTTTAAACGGAATTTAAAGCTGTTGCTGGAATTCGTTTTAATCTGCCTTTATCACAGTAGACTTTCACTGAATAGTGCGAGATCTGCATGATTCTTCTGCTATTATTAGCGGCCCCGAGTGGTCTAAAGCGCTCTCCATTACGGTTCACTGCTATCTCACCTCTGTATGCGTGGGTTCGAGTGTGAGATCCGACAAATGTTTTTATTTGAGAAAGCGTGCCAGTAGCTTCTCGTGGGTCGGTGATTCTTTCTGAGGGTTTTCCCGGGTTCTTCCTCCATCATTAATACTGGCCGCCATGCATAGCCTATCGTGTGCTGAAAATGGCGTTAAACCCTACAACAACAACAACAACTGATATTATTAAGTGACAATTTTTTAAAAAAAAGAGAGCCAAAACATTCGGCGTCAAACGAAATGATACACATGGAATCGTGCCAATGTTAAAAAAACGAAAATGCATATTATCATAGAGGGGAAAAAATGCTGGCAATAAATTAAGGAAAAGTAAAATCATTTATATTGATTGTGCAACGAATTGAAGTTTAGTTGCTAAAATAGCAATACAGTTTTCCTATATCAATGATGGACAGCTAATTTCCTTTCTTTCGCACGTGTAAATAAAACATGTTTTATTTTGCGATAAAGCGTATCAAAATAATCTCCCATCTCATCTGCTCTACCCAAAATAACTCGCCATGTTGTAGAAGACTAGCTGCATCTGTTTGTTTTGCTTTGTAATTAGGTTCATTGAGTCAAAAAGAAAATTTAGAACGTCGCATATTACTGGCATCTGTGCTGTGTCTATCATCATTTTGTATAAGGTATTATTTGCAATTGCTGTTATGTTGCGTCGGTCAATGATTCGAAAATATTGATCGCACATTTGCAGGAATTACAATATTTTGCATCATCCAAGACAGACAAGACAGGCCAGACAAGACTGGTCTAACCAGATGGGTTAAACGAGATTGGGAGAACAAGACTGGTGGAACAGGACCAGTCAACGAAAGCATTCGACTGCTATTCATTGGAATTTATTTTTCTCATGATCAAAATGGAAAAAAAGCTTAAACACTCAGTCAGTTTAGTTGTTTCAGTTGTCTATTAGCCAAAAGTTTATTTTCTATTTTAGATAGCATATAGTCACAAACTTTAAGCTACATCTAAATATATATATATATATATATATATATATATATATATATATATATATATATATATATATATATATATATATATATATATAAATATATATATATATATATATATATATATATATATATATATATATATATATATGTGTGTGTGTGTGTGTATATATGTTTAGGTATATGTATGCGTATATGTATATTCATAAGTGTATATCCATGTGTACATGAAGAAGTGTATGTGGCTATGCATATTTACATGGGAATTTATATGTGTATAAGCATGTGTATATGCATATGTGTATATTCACGTTTACAGGTCTATGTGTATATTCATGTCTATATGTATAGATGTCTTTGCAAGTGCATATGTACATGCGTCTATGCATGTATACATATGTGTCTATGCATGTGTTTAGGTATATGCGTATCTTCATGTGTATATGTATATGTGTATTTGCATATGCATGTGTATATGTATATGTGTATATGTACTTGTTTGTATGCATCCATACATATGTGTCTATGGAAGTATATATATATATATATGTATATATATATCTATATCTATATATATATATATATATATATATATATATCGAGATGCATATATATTTGTGCTTGTATATATATATATTTTTAGGTGTATATGCGTATATGCATATGTATGTATGCCCATGTATGTATATGTATGTGTCTATATATCTATACATACGTATATGTATATATTTCTATATATGTACATCTGTATATGCATATATGTCTGTATATGTATATTTGTATATGTCCTTTATGTATATATGTACATGTATGTATATATGTAGATTTATATATATTTTTGTATGTATACATGTTTATGTTTGTTTATATGTATGTATATATGTATATGCATAAGTATATATGTATATGTATTTGTATATATGTATGTATATGTATGTATATCTGTATATTTTGGCATAAATATATATATATATATATATATATATATATATATATATATATATATATATATATATATATATACATGTGTGTATACATGTGTGTGTAGATGTATGTATGTATATGTATGTGTGTATATGTTTATCTATGTATATATCTATATGCATATATGTATATGTACATATGTAGATGTATGTATATTTGTATATGTGTGATAGTCGTTATGTCGTTATGTAATCTGACTATAGCTGTATGAGATTCAGTTTTGATAGGAGTGTGACACCAACATCAGGCTGGTCATATTTTGTCTCGTTTTCTGGCATCCAAACAAGTTTTGAACACAGCGGACAAATGTTGTTTTAATATTCTCGTATTAAAAACACAGAACATTTTACATGGTGGAAAGATAAGAATGATGTAGTAGACATTTGTTAGATCCTAAACGAATATATGAATGCTGCCAATCACGCGTGTGGTTAGTTATACATTTGTTTGTCATGCGCAGCTATGGAAAGACGAAGGAATTTCTCTCGTCTTGTAGGAAACTACAAATAAATTGGCAGCGTCGAATTAATGTAAATACTGGTGATAAAATCACGAAACATTCTTCTCATGTCAACGTTGATTTCAATATTAAAGTCTGTTAAGAAATAAGTGTTCTGAAGTGCATTATTTATCTTGTCAAAATGTTCGTACGCGTATTAAAGGCAGCTTCGAGCCTGCCAGTAGAATCCTATTCAATGTGTGTGTTTTATTGACACAGTAGATCGTATATTTAGTACATGGATAGTTCCATACATCAGGCTGCATTTCAGTGACTGTACTAATTACATCCATCTTATTGCGTTTTTTATGCTGACATGGGGATTAAAATTTTGGAGTGTAGCGAATCTGAAGTCTTGACTGTAAATCAACTTTGTAAATGAACAACGGAAATTAGTGTTGCCTTAATCTGTCTGCAGGCGAAGTTTCATTGCGTGACGAGGACTATGACGGTGTTTATGTCAATAAACTGCGCTCTTTTCTTATTACAATTTCGAAGGCAGTCATAATGATTCGAAAAGACCACTGAGTACACCATCGATGCATTTTCCTGCTTGAACAATATATTACTGACATATTTTATTAAATATACTCTATGAATCAAAAGTGGGAGAGAGCTTTCCCACACAAAACTTTATAATTTGCATAAATTTTGAAAACATAATTAAAATCTAAATTTGCATTAGGAGACACTTTTAAATGCCATTTATATGCATTATACTATACATATATTACTTCCGGAAAGATGGCCACTATCACTTAACCGGCTTGACACAGCTCTGACGTTTTTGTGCTGTTTTCATGCTATATGTGATTGTTGTCTATCTTCGTCTACATTATTGTGTTTTACCATGCATTGGCTGTTCAGTTCGTATGTGTTTCTTCATCTCCTTAGAACGTTTCTCAGCTGTCTTGTTCTACTGTTAAGACGTCCTTTGTTTTTGAATAAACTGCCATCACGAGATCGCCAGTCTTCAGGTACCAGCATATTTCACTGTATTGGTCAACGACCAGAACATCTTTTTGGATGGCATTTTCGTCCATCCGTTATGACACAACTGTTCTCATTCTTTCTCCTAAGTTGTTTGGAAGAATGTTAGAAAACTTCACACACACACACATTCATCCCAAGGTCTTCTTGGTCCAGAAAATAACATACAGTCAAACCCCACTATAGCATGATGGTTTAGGTCCATAAAATGAGAAATTAGATTTGTACCAAATCAAGCTATAACCAACAATGTCAGTTGAAGAAAATAATGCATGCACCAAAAACCTGGTGATGGAGGGGTAATAAAGCCGGAGCAAACATACATTCTTCATTGGCATAACTACAATCTTAAAGCAAAGCATATTAAATATCAACTTGTTCCTTATTAAACAAGTACTTAAAACAATTCCGTCAAAAGTGTGCAGGATGAAGCAACATTTCTATAATTAAAAAGTTATTTGTTAGCTCCATGGGACATCTAATAGGAATGCCACAGTGGGTATCTTGAAAATCTCATCACTGCTTATATTGATGGACTAGTCCTGTCAACATGGTGTCTGAGCTAACGACTTGTGTCTGCTTGTTTCTGAATAACACTGATTTCAATTTGACCTTCATTATGTAATGGTTGCCAAGCTAAAGACTTGTGTCTACTTGTTTCTGAACAAGAATGGTTTCAATTTGACCTTCATTATGCAATGGTTGCCATCTTGAAAATCTTTTTGTCGCCACTCTTCCTTGATAGATGATCAAACCACATGGGGTTTTCACCAAAGGGCTGGCTATATGTTGAAAACAAAATATTATTGGTGCACCTCCTAAGTGGTAGATCATACCAACTTGTGGTTTTCACTAATAAGACCTTTGGTGTTAATTTAGGCACTAATGAAAAGTACACCAATTGAACATCCATTATGGCTACCATGGTGGCCATTTAAAAATAAAGTTTTCGTTATAGAATTTTCAATAAAAGACCACTTGATTTGATTCTAAATAAAAATGGTGTAGAGTAGTAGAAAATTGTATGTTTTTGGAGTTTTTAGTTTATTCAACGGGTGTTAAAAACACTGAAATAAGCTCCAAAACCGAAATGTACAACTATTTACATATTTTGGGTGTATATATTGGTGTATTATGATTTACATTTGTTTTATTAATAATAACAAGTAAAACAAGAGAACTGTGATAGGTAATAAAAGTTAGCTACCTATATCAGTAACCAATAAAACCTCCATTTTCATACTACTACGTCTTGGGGCCCCGAGTTGCCGAGTTGTCTAAAGCGCTCTCCGTTACAGATCACTGCCATCTCACCTTTGTCTGCGTGGGTTTGAGTCTCGGATTCGACCAATGTGGGTAAATGAGAAAGCTTGCCAGTAGCTTCTCTTGGGTCGGTGGTTCTTCCTCCGTCATTAATACTGGCCGCCATGTATAGCCTATCATATGCTGAAAAATGGCGTTAATCCCTACAATAACATAACATGACTACTGTGTCTTTGCGATTGTGACGTAACAATTGTTTGTAGTATTTATATATTGGTTTTGTTTGGTTTGGTGGTTTTATGGGGGAGTTGGGGGATTCCTTATTTGTGCTTGGAGTTTACAGTGATTTTGCATTGCAGCCAAGACTGTCTCTGACCTGGCTGTGCTAATTATATCGACACTTCATTGGTTGATATTTCCCCAAATATGCCCCATTCCGTCCATTCATTTTATATAGAATTGTACTGTTTTTTCGACACTGTGATTGATCATCTCCTAGAAAACGATAGACAAAGTATCATAACAGGAAGGGCATTATAAAATCCTCCCTAACAAAAGACAATAATAGTCGTTTCGAAAATTTAAGTTTTGATTTTAAATGTAATCTGACTTTGCAGCGCGATCTAGTTTCTTAGTATCTGGTTTACTGATCTCCCATGCGGTTGCGATGTTGATGTGGTATGATATGCATCGGAATATGCCAGAGTTAGAGCCACGACGAACAGGATAAGGCGGAATCATGACAGGTTAACGTCTTAAGCTTTTCGTCGAATATAACACGTAGCTTCAAACTTCACGGCCCTTTAAATAAGCAAGATTTTGTTGTTACAATAGATATCGTTTCTCTCATTATATCGTTTATGCTCGTCATCTCTGTCGATCTCGAAAGACTGACGACTTCGAATGCATCCCATTCGGCAGTCCAGAATACGACCCAGTCGAGGTATCAGATACTATCTGGTTGGCGATCCACAATACGTTTTCTTTTGTTTGGAGGGTACTCTCTCCTGTTAGATCTTTGCAGACAAGGTAGGGAGGATCTCCTGTTTTATTTATGAATTTGTGTTATTCTGTGTTTATTGCTATTATGTCACTTTGTATTTTATTTTAATATAATTTATTACTATTTTTGTTTTTGATTGAATGTTATTTATTTGAATCCATTTTTTTCTATACATTTATCATCTTCCAGGGAGTAGTTTTGTTTACTTTTTTCTTTATCTCTTTTTATTCTTCCTTTTCTCTCCTTTTGTCATTTTGTTACTCCTATTTTCGACCATTGTTTCTTGAGTTTGTGCTTGTGTATTTCATTTGGATGCTGATTTTGTTGTTCTCTTGCCCTTTCTTGTGTGTCGTTGTGTTATAGTTTTTTCTCCATCCATCCATTTCCATGTGCTCTAATTGTATTTCTGCCATATATTTCCCTGTTACTTGTGGGATTGTCTGATCTTCCTGTCTTCTAGATATTTGGTCTTCATTTTTGTTTTGTGCTTGTATTTGTTCATTGTCTTGTGACTATTGTTTTTGTAGCTCTTGTAACGCGACCCACAATACAAACCAGCCAACGACTCGCGTCACTACACAGTCGACGATATGAACAAGACCGAGATCGAGAGAACGACGTAGTTAGTGACCATGCAGTGAGCTGAGGCCATTTATACCATAAATTACGCTGAGGCAGAGATCTGTAACATTCAGGGGAGCCAGAACTCAGACCGCTACAGTGGTTGAAGTCCTACTTAGTCAACAGGACACAAATTGTATCTGCAAATGGAATACACTCCAGCCCAGTTGATCTATGTGGTGGTGTTCCACAGCGGTCTGTTCTTGAACATGTTCTCTTCATTCTATACATTCAGCCGCTCTCAAGTGTCATAGATCATCACCCAGCGTCTCACCTATTGTACGCTGATGACACTTAAATATACATGCAACAAGCTGCAGCTGAATGATAATAAAACTGAGGCCATTCTGATCACAACACAAAGGCTTTCTCATTCACATCCTTTACCTCAAACAATAAATATCAGCAACACCATCATTAAATTCACGCAGTTAGTACGAAGCCTAGGTGTTACTATGGACAGTACTCTCACATTGTACCAACATGTCATGTACATATGCAAGGCTGCATTTCTTGAGCTGAGACCCATCATCTCCATTCACAAATATCTGTCAGTTGTTGCCACTAAAACATGTATGTGATCATTATTAGTACATTCAATACTTAACTATTGTAACTCAATTCTGTCTGGTGCGTCTCAATATCTACTCCAAAAACTTCATAAAGTTCAAAACCCAACTGTGCGGATCATTTTTAGAGCGTCACGATCAGAGCACACCTCCCCACTGGTCTGTACCCTACGCTGGCTATCCATTAGATCCAGAATCAAACACAGAATGTGTTCTCTGTGCTGCGTTTCACTGACGGAATCCAGTCCAGCATACCTATCCAACCTTAACCATGTGTACAAACCAGTACTATACTTACTTTCCTCTTTTGACAATTGTATACTCATTATTCCCACTACGAAAACGAAGGCATATGGACAACGTTCTATTGCATACGATGGCCCAACAACGTGGACTGAATTGCCCACTGAAATTAGATACAAAGACACAATGATCTTTTCTAGAGTGCTCTTAAAACTCACCTATTTCGACTGCAAGAGCAAACATTAAGACCTAAAAATGTTTCCTACCTTAACTATTTTCAGCAATTTTATTTTCCAGTTTCATGGATTTTTTTTTTTTTTTTAATTCATATCAATATAGATGTTGTAAAGCGGTTAGAGCGTCTAAATATTAGGCGGCATACAACGTCCTCATTACTATTATTATTATTATTATTATTATTATTATTATTATTATTATTATTATTATTATTATTATTATATAATAAGCAGCAGCAGGGATGAATCAGAAAACTTTTTAGAGGCGTCAATTTGGCAAACCAAGGCTTCTTCGAAATCGTAAAAAAGCGTCAATTTGGCAAACTAAGACTTCCTCGTAAATGCTTTATAGAGGCTCATGGGCAAAAAAAAAGAAGACGCCACAATTGTTGTCGTACCCCCTGCTGCTGCTATGGGGTTAACAATCTTATTTTACGATAAAAGTTGCTACGATTTCACAAACAGACTAATTTGTAGGACCTCTTCTTGTAAATCAATCAAATTATTGGACTGGTCAGTAAGTTTGAAATTAATTCTCGTTAACGAATCATTATGACATTGCATATAGACCGGATTTATTAGAGACTCAATGATTAAAAACCCTGGAGGAACTGTTGGTGCAAATGAATATAGAATATATCCCTGCTGAGCTTGATTTGATCGTTCAAGATTTATTTGATAGCTTCCTTCGATAACATCACATACTAAGTTCAATGCAATCACCGAGGATATATTTACGTTGAACGGAGCGATATGTCTACCACCGCCGTCTGGGTCATTGTTATGTTTGAGAATTGTTGTTTGTGGTTTCCATTTGGCGAGTATCAGAGAAATGTTTTCTTGAATAAGATCATTAACAGATCTTTTTTAGTTCATTTGCGTTATACTCAGGATACTTGAAATCGAGTAAATCGGCCTCTGTTATTTTGTAACCAGTTAGGAATTGTTATTTATCTCCGTTCTTATCATCAATTATTAATTAAATTATTCGTTTGTTAATATATTCCATATCGGATACAACTTGATTTAATATCCTAATATGCGCTATAATCTCATCACGTGGTTTTGTTATATCAGAGAGATGCTCTTGGAAGCTCCGTCGTAGTTGTTCTAGTTGTGTTCTATGTAATTGATTAATCTCTTTCAAATAATCACTGATGTTAGTTAACGTAAATGTAATTACAATGGATGAATCAGGAGTTTTCTCAAAAACAAAATACCATTGTATTGTTTTGTTATCAAGAAATGTAACTCTATGAGTGGTTAATGTTGCATTTTTTATATCAGATAAATCATCTCGATATGATGGGTTGATTTCATGATATGATTTTTCGTCTGTGACATAATCAGATTTGTTTGGTTTGTGTATTTGATAAGATGCCTCTGGTGGTATTTCAGGCCATCCTAATATAGTTCTGATTGAACTCTGATAAATATCTACGACATAACTGGGTGAGTTTAGCTCAATCGCGGATGATAGCGTTGGCTCATGAACTGTTATAGCGATTTTCGATTCATTTTCAGTAATGGATTTTATTCTGCGTTGTAATTCATTATTAATTTGTTCAATTTGGTATGACCCAGATGGTATCGAAACAACGTTGCAGTCTGGAGTCCCGTCTTCCTTATTCTTATTCGCAAACACTAATGAATTATTCGGTTGTTGACCGCCAAATGATTTTGATCTGATATTAGGCAAACTGTGATACACTCGTAATTTGCTAACGCTATCTCCTTAACGGGAATCGGAGTAGGGAAATTCACACTGAATTCAGGATTCGTTGATGTTATTGAGATCATGGTGGTTTTTACCGGTGTGGTGTTTTCCGCTATTTGTTGAAATAGTTCTTGCGATGTTACCATTATTATTATTATCCAGCTCTAATTTCGACATCACGGAATCATAAATACATACCATCGTGTAAAACTCACTATCTGATATTAATGTGGCATCGAGTGACGACGATACCATCGAGGATACTTGTGAGTATGCAGTGGACACAACATGAAATTTAACTGCGTAATCTTCTAGTTTGCGTTGGCTGCATGCTGATATTTTTTTGTCATTATTGAAATAATTCCCGCGATTGTTGTTGCCACTTATATACAAATTGGAACAGCTATCGGAGCAATCATTGTCACCAAGGAGAGTATAAGAGTATAATACCAGCTCCGGTGATTACACCTGATACGGAGTACACGGTGATTCTTCATCGGTATTTTTTATTTTTACTTGATACTCCTCACTTAGGGTTTTGAGATTAGTTTGAAATTCTTTGACTTCATCATAGTGATATTGCTGTGATGACATTTTATTTATTACAATAGATTTAAATTTAGTTATTTACTTAAATCGGCTACGAATTCCACATGCCATCTTATCGATGTCCTAGCTAGATTACCATCGATTGCTATTATCATGAACTGTTCAATTGTTTCCTTGTCGATGATCGTTGATATCGTATTGTTGCCCCCAGATGAACTCGTTGATGAAATATTAAATTGAGTCGGTGATACTAGTGTTAATCCATAAATACCCTTGACGGTTGCAGTGATACTTAATATACTGTTTGTAGGTGTCCACGTAAATGATCCGTGTTGGATCGCGTACACGTTATTTATGATAGTTTTTTGTTCGTGAGGAATTTTTGTTTTTTTAATGATTGCTATCATCCTCGGAAAATCATCGTTGATTGCTTCGATGAAGTTTCATATCTTCGATGGATTTTTTAATATCAAGGAGTTTTATGTCAATTTTATCCAGCATGGTTTTAAAAAATTTATCAATGATAATTTTACGAAATGATGTAAACTTTTCAACGTGATCTACATATCTGGATTGAAGTGTTGCTAGTTCCAACATACAAGTTTTTATCTCTGTGAGCTTCGGTGTGGTCACTGGAGGATTACCAAAAAAATCTAACAGTGATTTCAATGAATTCGCAGAGGATATATAATTATTATCGAGTGTTAATATTTTATCTGTGATTTTTTACATGAGGACACCCGGTTTGAGTTTACCCTGATTGGAAAACAACGCGATAGTATCTTCTACTGCGTTGCGTTGTTTAACTAAAATATCATCCAGAGAAACATTACTCGTTTTCAATTTACCCTGATGATCTTGAAACACAACTATTTCATTTGGATCAACGCTTGTTAAGTTCAATATCTCAGCTATTTCATCTTCGATTATATTTTTTATATCACCGGTTGCAGATATTTCCGTGGTAGGTTTTTTCAACATTGATAAAGATCTCCCCCAAATATCAACCATTGTTATTGTAAAAATCTTTGATTTTCTAATTACTTTCTCTCTCTAAAATCTTCGATGTTTTAAGCGATTACTAGTATATTCATTCACAACCCGATGAGGTGGTTTCCTCGATAATGAAATAGCGTCAAGGACATTCAATACTTCTATGCCGCATATTGGCGGGTCATTTATTTTCTGTGTTGATAGCGTAGAGTACCAAGTCTTCATTTTATGAAAAGTGTTTAAGCGGTTTATATAACGCATGAATTCTTTAGGTGGCTATAACACATATGAATCGAAATAAACAATTGCACGAGGATCAATCGCGTATGCAACCCTGTGAGTTCCAGATCCGGTGCTGTTATCAAGATTAATGATACCGGTTTCAACGATTTTTGGTTGCGTCGGCAACTGATCTTTCATAAAGACACCTCTAAAGTTTTAAATCTCTAGTTTTTTTTAGCAGCATCGAGTAAATCAAAATTTGACATGGGAGTTAGTAAACCGTTCCCGGTATTCTCAGGCCGCTTCCTTTGTACCATGAATACGAGGTTCCTGGTAGTCTTAGACCCTTTCCCTTTTTTTTGTATCCCTGTCCAGTTGGTTTCTTTAGTGCCATTCCTGACGCGGTACCAACGGCCCCTAACGCTGCCGCCTTAGCTACCGCTGGGGCTGTTGCTGCAATTAGCGCTGGTAACGCAGCTAACAACGGAAATATACCACCTGATTTTATCATGTTTTTGATCGCGGCTGCAGAGAAAGTGATCTGAACACCTTTTTTATCTTTGAAAGCATCATTAAAGTGTTTTTTTTTTACTAGTTGTGAGCGACAATTTATTCTGACCACCAGACATCTGATTGTGTTTCAGTGTTATCGTAATTCCACATTCTTTAGCTGATTCCGATTGCAATTTTTTAATTTGACCAGGAGTTAACGTAACATTAATATGACTATATGACATATTAATAACAGATTGATCTAATTGTTACATATTTTTGGAAAACATTTCATGTTTTCTACTGGTGCATCGGTTACTCTCATTCGTCCACCAACACCTTCGAGTAGCATTGATTTATCACTGAGAATGACAGCAACTGCTCTATAATTAGCAATACCACCAGGACGGGCTACACGAGCTCTAAAATGTATATCAACGACGGATTGTCTTGTTAAATCAAGATGTTCCAGCGAAAAGTAATAAATCGGATATTGATTTTTAAAATCCAACTGTGATATTTGCAGACCAGTATCGACATTTTGATCGCGTCCCATATATGACAACAGACGATGATATACACGTGCTATTTGGTTGATATTGTAATCAAGTAGTATATCCTCGGATGGTTCATGTTGTCCGTTTATTCTCAATGATACTTCATTACACCCGATTTGATCAAATATCATATGGCTTCGTTCTTGATTGTTTAATCGCTCAGTATTTTGTAGCGCAATAAATATATGACGTGGAGCTGAAACACCTTGTTGTGATGCCAGGTGCCATGTAAAAGTAACATCAAATATTAGAATCCATGGTATCCATTGTTGTTGTTAGCCAACTTAGCAATGATTTTCCTCTATGATCCATAAATGATAGTAATTGCTCTTCTGTGGTGATTGATGGAGTCATTACTGGCATCCACAGTGATAGTTTTGTTATATTTACTTTACCCTCAGGAACACCAGCACCACGCCAGATTGCATGATTATCATTACCCTTTCGCACGAGTGCTACTGTATGCTTCGCTCCATAGATAACTTTTCTAACGTTTCTACAGAATCCGAAAATATGATGCAGTTGAATCGCGCATGAAAATCGTCGACGCTGTCCCTCTAATGTTGCTACACGTGTTGCAATCCCTATGTTGTAATTAGTAATATTATTTATGACATCAAAATTAGCAGCTGGTCTTACATATCCGGCTGGTGATGGAATAACTGCAGTAGCTTGTGTTGCCTTTACTCTAGAATACTGGACGTGTTCAGGGTGATCAGTAATATCCTTAGAAAACATCATAGATGGACCAGCCGATCTTGTATAATCATCAGAATATCTTGCTAACCCCACTATTGTTGTGGCAACATCAACATCACACTCTATAGATTCACTTTCTCTTCCATCAGTCATATATCTAGCACTCTCAAATAGCGCCATGATCCCATTATTAACAAAAGCAACTCGGATAGATGGGTTATTGTCATATGGTGGATCATCATGATCAGCAGCATTTGTTACAAGTTCTCCTTCCACTTCAATAAATGCTTCGGCGGTAATGAAGTATTTACTGGTATCCTGGACTTGAAGTTCGATTCTTGATCGAAGATTTGGTTGTATGATAAGAATAAAATTGATAATCGCGTACATAATCATCCATATCAAACGCTGGATCAAGTGTCTGTTTGAACATTTTATTATATATTCCTCGATCTAAATCATGATTTTATCGTGGTCTAAATAGCGATTTCGGTCGTGGTTTTAAGCCACTTTCCGCTATCATATTTGTGGTAATATTATCTTGGTCACTTGTTGCCAATGATGAAAGCACCAAAGATGCTAATTTCTGATTTACTGCGTTATTTATTATTTTACTAACACTTGCAGTCATCACTTCCGTAGATGGCAGCGATGACTTCATCAGTGGTTTCTTTTTTCGTCGAACTAGCGACATTAGTTTATCCTTCTCGGCGGAAAATGCTTTCCCGGCAACATCTCCAACAGCACTAATACCCTTATCACGAATGACATCAATGGCTTTCATCGATAATTGTTTTGCTAATGGTGCTATTTTTGGAGCCATTCTTGCAAACAACCCTGCAATGGTATTGCCGAGACCATAACCATAGTACGCTCTATAAACAAGCCATCGTGAATTTACTACATAGACGCTGGTTGGTTTATCATGGTTGTAGTGTATGATCATCTTATTTAAATGATATTTATCTAATCGCAAAATCCTACGGATTTTCACTGCTAGCAATTTCGGTGATTAGTCACTGTGATAATCGTGAAATTCTTCGAATTTCCAATTCTTTGGATTTTTTGCTAGCTCATAAATGAAATTTCGATATGTTTTGATATCCATGATACCGCCTTGAAATAACCGCATACAGATATCAGCTGCTCCATTAATTATTTCCGGTGAGTTATTTCCAGCTCGTTTCCCTCCTATGAGTACTTCTAATCGTGCTATATCGCTGAGAATATTACCAGGACAACGAACAAGACCACTACCTGAAATTCCACTCCGAGAAAATCCCTTTCCACTACTATAACCAGTTGCACCTTGTGCATCATCATCATCATCATCATCATCATCATCTTCGTCTCGATCATATAGTGGTCGACCACGCCCTATTCTTTTTATTTTATCCAAATACGATTTATAATTATTATCATCATTTGAGATTTTAGTTCGGTCATCGTGTTTTGCCAAATATACTTTATTTTTTCCAGGTGGTAAAAGTTTTATGAATCTTTTAAAACCATCATTTATATATTGCTCCCTTGTCTTCTCTGGAAATGAATCAATAACAAATTTAGCTAATTCGTCATCCGTGTAATTTTTTAATTTATTTATAACTTCTTTCGGAAATATCCCCTCCTGTCTTTTTAAATTTTTTCCTTTTTTTCTTCAAGTTGTTCTCGTTGTTCTTGTTCAATTTCTTCAAATGGTTCAGGTGGTGGGGAGCTAATATTAATATCACCTAGTCGTTCAACTTCTTCTTGAAGTTGTTGTTCTTGTCGTTCTTGAAGTCGTGAAGCAGCTATTATATCACCAGGGAGTGTTTTTAAAAATTCTTTTGTTTGTTTTGATCCTTTTGCTATTTTTTCAAGTACAGGAAGAAGAGGTGTTTCTTTCCTTGATCCTTCCTTGGGGATATTCCCCAAACTTGATAGAGCTATCAGATTATTAATCTGAGTTTAAAAATCGAAGATTTTCAGTATCAAACAGTTAAATGAATTATTAACACTCCAAACAATAAATAGAATTAAATCATCAATCACGGTGGTCAATGAAAAATGCAACAAAAATGACCAAAAATCAACTAAAAAATAAATAAATTCATGAATTTTTCTACCCCCGAATTTCACTACAGTGTTATATTACTTGTATTGCAAATATGTATTGAAGTATTGTACATGTCAAATCGTTGGTTAGAACTTACTCTGTTGAGGTTCCCAAGGGGGGATTTTCAGTTCGGCGGATAATATTTCTTATTGTTTTAACCCTCAAATTAATTGTGCGTTTGATTTTATATTGCTGCCCCTATTCTTTTTGATCTTTTCTACAACAGTGAATAACGGGACAAACTTATTGACGTCGTTACAGAATACAAGGGAGTCGCGAATAGCATTCTGTATTTTCTTTATAAAGGCGTATCGTTTTGGTAACACATATTTATTATTCACAGCGCTATAATCAATATCTTGAAAATCAGAAAGAATTTAATCACAGTTTAATTTATCTGACAATTGAATTCATTGAATTTTCAGATTTGAAATCTCAGTGATGATCTCATTGATATTTCCAGAATTCATATTATACAATAAAATTATATCTCTAATACAAAAAACAAAAAAATGATGGTCAATTTTGACCAATAATTCATACGTAAACAAATTGAATTCTATTTTTAAAACGCTTCGAAAGAGCTGATCGGGTTTTATTCTCTGCAACGCATCGTATTGAGGCTCTACAAATATCGAAATATTTTCCGGCTTCATATATTGATTGAAAATCTCTTTCCTCATTATTTTTTATATTAAATGATCTAATAGGCCTGGCGTTATTCGAGTTTTTCCAGTCTCACCCCGTTTTAAATTTTCACTCTGAGAAATAGCTTGTAGATTCAATAAAGAATTGTTCTTTGGATTGGAATCAATATGATCAATAACAAGATCATCTTCGATCAATCCATGAAAACACTCATAAACGAAACGATGATTAAGATATTTCTTTTTTCCAGCACCAAATATCAAATCCCCAAGATTATTCACAACACAAACTGGATTCTTCAGTCTGCGGTTTCTGACAATACCGTCACGAGACACTTCATAATTGGTAATCACAGGATGTGGCTGAACTTCTTGGTCCATTTATATATAATACTATTTGTCTAATTCATTGTTTGGTTAAATTATTACTTTGGAATCTATGAATATAGTCTTGAGGTGTTCTTATGATTTTGTTGCTGACTCTGTCCTTAACAAAGTCAGGGTCATTGATGGAGTTTTTGATTCTCTTATCATAATAACGCTTTAGTTCCCTGTATCGTTTACCACCGCAACTCAGACACAATTGCGATTTTCCTCTAACACCAACTCCACATTGAATGCAAGGTAAGGGCCCAAAACTCCCTTTAAGGACGCTTTCTAAATTATATCCACAGAATTCCTTTCTGCGTGATTTGTTACATGCGGTTACTGATCCTATCATAAGCCTCTTGCCATGGTTCATTATATAATAAATTCTTTATTTAAATACTTGTTTTAATTATAATATGGAGGAGTTCGAGAGATTATCGAAAATTATGCCTTGGAATAATGCTAAATTCAATCTTGATAGAGTCTCCGTAGATGTACCAAAGTGTCTAATAAGTGATAGAAGCATGATAGGTAGAATCCGCGATTGTTTTAATGAATTCAAACGCGATGGAGCATCTCACTGTTGGTCAACATTTCGAATTGATGGTAGTGTTGATGCTACCATGAACGACGAAAGAGCAGCAGTGATAATCTCACATCTTGACAAGAAAAAGTATTTCTTTAGAATGAAATTCATTATCCGTTCAGAAACGGGAAATTTGATTATTCGAGACAAATTTGAACCAATCTTGAAAGATAAAAGAACTATCACTGTGAGTCAGGATTCCAAACCAGGATTGCTGATTGGGATTGACAAACCATACTATGAAAAATCCTATCCTGTAACAGCAGTTGTTTATGGAATATATTTGTTAAATGATAAACCGAGTATTGAAAAATTAAAACCAATGAAACTGTCAAGGATAAATTATGTAGCTGAACGAATAATAGAACACTTAACAAATGCGTTGCGTGGAAACAAACTGACGGATCTAAGACGTAAAAGCGAACGAATGAGAATTAACAGTTAAGAAGAACGGAGCAGCGATTCAAGATATAGCCAAATTAGAAACAACATTAAGATTCCCAATAACCATAATGACGATAACAGGAGAAATATTACACGAATCAAAATATAAATCACAAGGAGCTCCAATCAAAATTATTGATCATAATGAACACGCGTGGACACCTGCGGTAACAGTATTTCCGCGGGATAGAACCGTAAAATATTACACGGGAAATTTATTTGATTTTATTTCTCAGTCAAGTAAATACGATCCTGTGTCAGTGTGGTTACTTCACAGCTTTGAAGACGAAGAGGGTAAATTCGATCAATTTGTAAGACCCAATGGCGAATTATACCGTACTGAAGCCCTGCAGAATGAAATGAAAAAACTAGCTAGTAGTTTTTCAACAGAACACGACGAACAATTATTAACAAACTGTTTTACAATTCCGTCGGTTGCAGCTCATTTTGCGAGAAAGAAAAACATTTGGAAACCAACAAGAGCTGAATTTCTATCAGATATCAAATCAAGCTGCGTTGAATATAACCATGAAGGGTTATGGAATACAAAATATGACCCTGAAAATATTATTTCGGTTGATATAGTTCCGTGTTATCCAGGGAGTTTTCTCGGGTACGGAGAATATGCTGAGTACTTTAAATGATTTGGACACCTCACACATGAAATAACTCGTGTTGCTATTAATGGACCACTACTTAATTTTGATTTAACTGGATTTGCTCGTGTGATATCATTTGAATTGGCTACAGGACTTCATCCGTGCTGTTATATTTGGATTGATAGACACATCTCTGAAAAACACTGGATGCCAATAGTGTTATTACGATATATGATTGATTCTAACATGCTGATATCGATAATTGTCAGTGAAGCAATTATATCATATCGAGCGCAGACTGAAGTGTGGTTACCACAACCCGATAGTCTAGATAGTATAATCAACGAATATAGAAAACAATTTCCTGATCTAGACGAAGAATGTATCTTGAAATGGTCGAAACAGATTTTTGAAGTTAGAAATAAACACTCAAAAGATCTCGGTAGAAGAATAATCGGTAAATTCTCACAAGGTGGAAAATATGACCACAAACGATATTCTTCGCGGTTGATTATAGGTGATGCTGAATACGATTTTATAATCGCAGATGCAACATCTAAAGATATATATGTAAATTGTAAAGACGCTTTCTTGTCCGATGGAACCAAATTGGGTACAATTGTTACTTACAACGATGGAAAAAATCTTCAGTATGCACATTTAAGGGCGTCTATGATAGATTATGCTTCTATTAATGTATTTTCAATGATAAATAGATTTCCTGACACCGCGGTTAGAGTAGCCACTGATTCATTTTATATAAACATAAAACATAGCGAAGCAGTGGCTGAATTTACAAATTCTGACGAGAGTTGGGGATCATGCAGAATTAAAAAGGAAATACCGTGTGATTATTCCAAATCAGCAGATGTTACGATTGAAGATAAATATTTGAAAAATAATCAGATATCAGAACTATCTAATGTACCTTCAATATCTGATCCAATATGTAGATATAAAACCAGTTATTTAAACGGCTGTGGTGGGTCAGGAAAGACGACTCGTGCGATTGAATTATTTCGAGGGAAATCAAACATGATTGTGCTAACACCGACCCATAGACTTGCAAGAGAGATGAAACAACGAGGAATTAATGCTTGCACTTATCACAGTTTCTTTCGATGGAAAGGTGACGAATGGACTACTGATCGAATGGGTGAGAACTTAATTCCTGAAGTCATTATATGGGATGAAATATGCACGGTATCGTTAGATGTATTACAAAGATTTCTTGATTGGCTATTGCTAGCGAATACAAAAGTAATAATGTGTGGCGATCATGATCAACCACCACCATTTGTCGGTTTGTCTCCACATGATTGGTTGAAGAATTTTGTAGACTATTGTGAAGAACTTAATACCGATCATAGAGCACTTGATGAACAATTACGCGAGTTCAAAAAACTAATTTGATTACAACCAGATAGAACCCAATGTGAAATAGCCCGTGAAATAATTTCGGAAACTCCATTAAATGATTTCTGGGAACCGTGGAGACCAAACGATTTGATAGTGGCAAGTAGAAAGATAGTCAGAGACAAACTTCAGATGAAGTTATTTAGCATGCATAAAGAAAAATTTGCAACACTTCCAACGCCGTTGTGTTATAGGCCTTCGGATACACGAAAACAGAATATCGAAGTTGATATTCCTGTGCAAAGTGAGAAGCAAATTCTCGTATTAAATGATATTGTGCTGGTTGATATCAATGTCGTCGAAGATGCATTGCGCGCTGATAAATCCCCATGGACGCTAGGTTACGCAGCGACAATACATTCTTCACAGGGATTGACTATATCAGATACAATTGTTTGGATCATAGATAATCACATCAAATGGTTGAATTTAGTTTATCTTGCGGTGTCCAGAGTACGAAGAATAAATCAGCTTCGAAGAGTTGTTTTACATGCTAATGACACCACAATAAATGATATTATCAGCGTTGACATAATCAGAAAAAAACTCTCTGGTTATACACAACAGGATAAAAAAAATAATAAAGAATTTGATATTCATGCTGAATTAATAATTACACTGAAAAAACAACAGAATAATCACTGCGTGAGTTGGAATTGTATAATGAATTGGTGTTGGTCGGATAAGGACTCTCGACAATTTACCGTAGACAGAAAATATAGCAGTATTGGTCATACCAAAGATAATGTGATGCTGACTTGTCTTGAATGCAACAGACGAAGAGGTGCTAGTTAAGACCACGCGGCGGTAATTGAGTATCTTCGTGTATCACTTGTAGTTGTTCACGAGTAAATCCGCGCTGAGGAGCAGTTCAATCCAACCTATAGATTGTTGGTCTACCCGTAGATCGTGTTATACTAGATATTTTATGTGCAGTAACACTCCAAATAGGATCAGTAGCCCCTTTTTTTATTACCTTCGAGCTCTCCTGGTTCATATAAATATCTAACAGTGACATTACCGAGTATTGGTTGTTTTGAAAAATCATTTTGTGGTTTTACAGGTATATACTTCTTTTTAATCGCGTTGTTAGGTTTCATATCATGTTCGAGTAATCTCAATATTCAGCGCGGTAATTACACCTGGTAATCTCTTGACCCATTCACGAGATCGTTTATCCTGAATAAATTCCTTTTCGTATTGATATCCAAATAACCGCTCAGCAAGTGTCCGATTAAATCGTTCAATAATCGCCTGATCGCGGTGTAATGCAGTATGTCCTCGTCTGATAGTAACATTATGATCATTCATTGTTGATAACACTGCACCCTGAAATTCCTTGCCAGGATCAACTTGTAATAGATTTGGCCAGTGCAGAGGACCCTTTCGATAAATGCTTTCAAACACAGAAGCAACTTCAGTTGATGATTTTGTTTTTAGCGGGTCTGCTTGTTTGTATCGACTCGCAACATCAACTACGGTTAGCGCATACTTGTAAACACCATCATGCGGCAGAAATAATATATCAGCTTGATGAACCTCATTAGGAGTACTGACATCAAAATGTGAGAAGTTAATTTGTTTAGGCGGTGGTAGATAAATTTGCCATATCGCCCGTTTGGATAACCAATCCGCTGCTGTAGTATTTTTCACTTTTGCGGCTCTAGCAAATTTACTGATTGCCGCTTTACCCCTCCAGTATCCTCTTGGAGAATAATAAATAGATTCCATGTTGTTATTAATTACCAGCACCTAATACCAATTTACCCTTCATCGCCGATTTTATCAACCACGAAGCCAACTTTTTTTTTGAACGATTTATCAGTTATACAATTCAACGCATGAATTAATTTCACATCTGCGATATGTCTGTGTTGCAGATTGCTGCTTTTAAAAGCAACATCATGAGCATGACACGCCTTATCAATAGCGTTTATTGGGTTTTCACAGGGTCGGGGTTGGTTTTGATCATCGAGTCTGATATCGAGTCTTGTTCCGGGTCCACAATATCTACATCCTTTAAGGTGTTTTTCTCCTGGGTATTTTGCACATGGTGTTCCCGGAAGTTTAGTTAGACTAGTGGCGATATCTCCACTGCTTTTCTTTTAAATCAGCTGCAGATTTCATAGAAACAAATCTAAATTTATTTGTACCACATTGTACACACTTAACAGAAAGTGCTGATCTGTTATTTTTAGTTGTAACCGTCGTCAAGTCATCTATCTGTGCCAGTACCCTTCTTACATTTCACACAATATTGATCCATAATATATTTATAATAACATGAATGTAATTGATTTTTCGGCGACAAAAACACGAGAACAAGTTAAACTTCATGCAGCACTACCAAATTCTATTCGCATGATTATAATAGGACCATCTGGAAGTGGCAAGACGCAACTGCTACTTAATTTAATAACGAGATGGATGAAATGGGACAAGTTGTATTTAATTGCCCCGAGTGTAGATGATCAGCGATGCTACGAAGTGTTAAAGAATTACAACGAAAAGGCAGCAGAAATCACCGGCGAGGGTATTATTGAATTTATAACCGATATCGAGGAAGCACCGAGTATTGATGATGTCGATGGAGGTATTAACAACTTAGTCGTATATGATGATGTGATGCTAGACAATCAAAAGAATCCCGCTCGGATATTTTCCAGAGGTAGGCATAAAAACACCGACGTGATATATGTCACTCAAAGATACACTCAAATACCAAAAGTGATCAGGAATAATTGCAATATTCTTGCTGTATTTAATGGAGTTGACACACATACGCTACGAAATATTTGGCAAACTTGGTGCGGCGGTGATATGGATTATAATCTCTTTAGAAATTTCTTTAGTAACGCTCAGTCTATTCCACATGGATTTGTAACGATAAATTTGCATGATCCTAGATCAAGATATCGTATCGGACTTGATCAAATATTCGGCTGAAAAAAAATTGTTAAACCCATAGCAGCAGCAGGAGGTGGCGTCAATTGTGGCGTCTTTTGTTTGCTAATGAACCTCTATAAAACATTTACGAGGAAGTCTTAGTTTGCCAAATTGACGCTTTTTGTTCGATTTTGGAGGAAGCCTTTGTTTGCCGAATCGACGCCTCTAAAAAGTTGTCTGATTCGCCCCTGCTGCTGCTTAATACAATAAGTACGATTGTGCTTTTGAAGGCGTCAAATAAAAACTATGATAACACTCGTATCAATTGTAGTGTTCGAGATTGTCTTCAAGAAAACGAAAAAAGGTAAACATAAATGAGTCTAAAATCATCGACCATAAAAATTCCTGAATATGTCGACGGCAAAAGTGCAAAAATGCAAATCGTGTGGTGTGAAAACCAAATTATGTTCATTATGAAAGTACGTCTAAGGGTATAAGATAAGATATAAAGAGTGATGACTTGTGCTCAATACATTCCAGTTATAATCGTGGAATTTATTGTAGTAAGGACAACTTTGACTTAATCATCGAAGGCGCGATGGGCGATAGGCTGGGATCTAAAAGGTAGGTAGTGTCATTATCCCCTCACGCCAGGAGAGGTAGGGCTGGAAGCATTTTTGTAAATAGAAATGCTCATTTCGTTTCACCATATGTGTGAGTAACCTTATATTTCGGATGTGGCAATGGAGGGTGGAGGGTGGAAACGTACTAAAAAAATTTCTCTGCGGTCAAAAAGGCGCCACTAAAAAAAACACACCCCACCTCAGGGTTTTCGAGCCTACGCGCTGCCACTAGGTGTATATAATCCAGACTAGCACTTCTCGCTCGAAATTAAACTTTTGAGTGGACAATTTCCATTTGGTGCTCACTAAAATTATATAAATATTACGATATACATTTTCTGCCAGGTAAGTTTTTCCTTAAGTGTTCTCTCAGAAACTGTTTGCATAAAAGATTATATTTGCATGGTGTCTCTGTAAGTCTTAATAATGTTCCTCCACCAAAAGAAAACACAATGCAATGACTATACAGACTGTAATTAAAAGGACACGTTTTATTTATAAGCGAACAATTCTCAGGATAGGATATCCTCATAAAGGTCTCTCTAAATTAGTGTAATGTGTGTACAAACAATTAAGAGGACACGGTCAGCTAACAACTTTTTCTTAAATGGGAAATCATTTGATATACAAAATCTTATTAGGACAGTGCTCATAGAGGTTTCTCTGAAATTGAATAAACAATTTAATGCCTTTAACAACTATTATGATAATAATCAATCCTTAAAACCTCTTCTCTGAAACATTTTGAATACGGATCCTCGTAAAGACTTGGTGTCATCGACACGGCAATATATTCCGACTAGACTAAACGCACGCCTCTCAGATAACATAAAAACTGGACTTGACAAGCACATGCATTTTTATATCATCCAATATAGTAAGGAGTTGATTCGATCCTAGATTTTTCAATGACATCACACTCGTGTGTTTGTTATTGTCAAAGACAGCTACTACTGTCACAGACGTATGCCAATCACAGGCAACTCATCCGTTACAGGTCATTTGTGTATTCTTAAAGGATCCAGTCAATATCTATGCAAATTGCCAGTAATTGTTATTCTGAGATTCTTTCAGCTGACAATGGGACCTGCTTTAACAGGCTTGTTTGTGTACAATAGATTTATTTGAATCCACTATTTATTATTGAATGTCGCTTTTATACCAACAATACCATTGTCATCAGCCCCATGGTTATCCATCTGTTTCTATGCATTTTATCCAAATAAATGATTTAATACAAATATCGCATTACTCTACCTTATCCATCGATACAAAAGAATGTTTGATAATAAATCCAATGAACTTAACGAATGTACAGACTGACAAGATTAAAGTTTGTTGAAAGAGTCTACGCTTTTACTTCAGCAGTGTTTGAGACAACATATAATTAATTATTTAGTTTTCTAATATCTCGAATCAGGGTTTTATGATGTTTTTGTTGTTGTTTTCGATCGTATTTCTCCATTATTCAGGTGACGCAATGTGAAGTAAATATTATATTCATTTGCATAGTTAATGAAACATTAGCACCAAGTCAATTACCAAGCAATTAATTAATCAGGAAGTAAGCGAAAACAATATTATTTGATTTATCATTGAATTTATATTAAAGCTAAGATGAAACTAAGAACATAAAATGGAAATGGCATGTTCAACATAAGAGAAAACAGGATGATTTTAATTGAACCAAATACTCGATTGGATACACACGTTTCAAAACTGATCATAACTATGTAAAGAGAGGGAAATGAGAACTATATACAACTGAAAAACTGAACGCTTAACGTACACGAATTGATCACAACATTATTTCAAGTACGATGTGTAAAATGAATTCGCTGATCAAGATACATAAATTAGCTGTATCATTGGTCATTATGCACATTTCCTTTGGATGAAGCCATTCAAGAAAATTACACACACACACACACACACACACACACACACACACACACACACACACATCGTCATTTATTTACTTTTTTAAAAAAACATTATAGTAACAACGAATGCAAGAGCAATGATGATAATACTAATGATATCATTGCTAATTATAATTATTGTTATTGTAGGGTTTAATGCAATATTTCATCACAATAAAGGCTAAAGATTGCTGCCAGAATAAATGTTGGAGAAGAACCTTAGAAAGCCCCGGAAAGAATCATCGACCTACTAGAAGCTACTGGCAAGCTTTCTTACATATCCGGATTGAACGAACTTGAGACTCGAACCCACGCAGACAGTGGTGATATGGTAATTATCCGTAACGGTGAGCGCTTTAAAGCACTCGGGTCCCATGCTAATAATAATAATAATAATAATAATAATAATAATAATAATAATAATAATAATAATAATAATAATTATCTAAGTGATAGTAACCTACATGCGACTTATATATAATTAAAACAAAAATAATTATGGGTTTAAAAGTATTTGTTAAAGGGCAGTTCATATAAAGAGGTGTAATATAGAGAGAGCTGGAATCCTAGCGAAAACAAAAATTGGCATATATCTGGAGATTTGTGCGTACTCATTTTCATAGTGATTTTTATGTACAGGTACATTATCAGCGACTATCATTTCCATTCGTGGCGTAATTTTTAGTCAGTGGATCTGCTGAACACACGTCTTACTTTGTAATTTTAGTATAACATAACGTTGTAGATTAAATCTTCCCAATATAATTCGTAAACAAGATGTGTAGGAAACGGAACAAAACTCTCAACACGCACTGTACAGAAAGGTTTGCTTCGATTCTATAACTGATTATATGCGCAGCCTTGTAGTGGTCACAGCAAATTATCAAGGACGGTAAAGCCCATGGTCACTTCAAAAAAAGAAACACCCGTAACTCGCTTCGCTAAAAAGAAAGCCAGGGTATAATATATTGTTTAAGTTCAGATTCATAGATATCTTATAAATAAGACAGTCTAATTAATGTCTTTGCTGAAATCACAAGTTTTCAATTTCTCCTACATATACAATGGTATTTAAATTTGGTCCCGATATGAAAATGTGAGTAAATAATTGTCAGCAATACAACCTAAACTCCTTCTATGTCATCTTATATTTATTGTACTATTACAGTTTATAAAAATAAATGAGATAGATTAGTCAATATCTTGATACGATACTATTGTACGAATGGTTTTAACTTCCGGTAATATGCTTCTCTGAAATCAATAACTTGACTTTAAGTCTAGTGCCATGATGGACGAGTACGCTTCATATCGTGAGAAATGCGGCACATCATTGTACACAGAATGTCAGATCTCCCTGAATATCATATCTCCAGCGCAATTGGCATCCGCCCTCATCTCAACTTCATATTATGTGGACATAAAAATATTTATTTTGGTTCTATTGAATACAAAATAATATTGTTTATTTTGTGTTGCACAGGTGTGAGAAAAGGGTTGTTTGTATTATTCTTGTACGAAGCCTTGGGTCTGACTAAAGCTTAGTTAATAAATTCCCATGATGACAGAGCGGAAAATAAAGCAATATCAAACGTATTGCTTAAGTTTGGTTTGTGGTAGATGTCTTCAATGTGTTTTCAATGTCTCGAAGATAGATGTCGCTATCAAATAAATGGTTGTAAAATACACTAATATCAAACATTTTTTATCTAATCATACTTAAGGCCATACATAACTGAAACTAGAATTTCACAATCACATATTTCTGTTTTCCCTTACTTCACATTTGTATTATTTATCGGAATAATAAGCTGAAGTTCTGTATGTTATGTACAATACAACTAAACATGCCCCCACCCCCAGCCCAACCCACCCCACCCCCCAAAAGTAATAACACAAAATTATGTTAGACACCTAACACTCAAAATAATTTAAACTGTAGTTATTCAACATTTTATAGACCTTATTATCATAATACCTTTCTATGAAATTCGAGATTAATTTCAGATAAGGAGATATGACGGGAACCGATAAAGGTTAGCATTCAGGTGACATTTTGAATTTCCTTGAAAACATATTTTAAAGAATCATTCAGATAAAGCGTTGCATTTCGTGTTAGGGAGAACAATCATTAAAACAAATTATACCGGAAAACGTTTTTTATTTGATCAGAAAAACATAAATACCATTGAATAAGGTATAGTATGGTGACTGTACCTACTAACTAATCAAAGAAATGTATTTCCATTACATATTCAACATAAACAGACACTTTATATCTAAAATCTATCAAATTAATTAAAGGAGACATTAACAAAAATAATCCCATGTCATAGGGTTTTTAAAGACACAATTGATGTCAACACTCTACGTTTCTCTCCCTCTTTCTCTCCATCCTCTCTCTCTCAATCTGTCTATCTATCTGTCTGTCTGCCTGTGTATCTATATATCCATCTATCCATCTATCTATCTATCTATCTATCTATCTATCTATCTATCTATCTATCTATCTATCTATCTATCTATCTATCTATCTATCTATCTATCTATCTATCTATCTATCTGTCTGTCTGTCTGTCTGTCTATCTGCCTGCCTGCCTGCCTGCCTGTCTGTCCATCCATATATATATATTACTCCTTACATTGCTTAGATGTCGGTCACGGTGTTGTTACCTGGATGGAGTAAAAAAGAAAATAAAATACGAAACCGATGAATGCAATAACAGATATAAGCAGATATATAAAACATATTAGCACGTGTCACCGTATGCAAAATATAGCAATTTAATCAATTACATATATAATATAATATTAAACTAGAAGTTAGAATACCTCACTTTCTCTGAGAAATAGAGTTACAAAATTTAGACCAAATTCAATTAGCCGTTCTGTTAAACCGAAAACCAAATTTCTTCATATAATTGAATGAGTGATCGATCTCAAATTGCCTGTGTGTCATCATCATCTGGTAGCTTCCGTTTTTTCCAAATATTGTTTGTGAATCCCGAGAACTTGCTTGCTTATCATCAGATAATTCCATCTGTCATTCTGGTTGTAAAATTTGCCAATGTCTCTCCCCCCCCCCCTCCCCGATTTTTGGACAATGTAATTAACGAGAAAAGTACATTTTACTGATATCGGAGCCAGCTTCCATTTTCGACAGAAAATTAAAGACCGACTTAAACTTCATCGTATGATACTTAAACCCTGACAGTTCTACTGGAAAGACCGTCCATGAGTTAGCTTAGCCAATCAGGATAACTTCTTCTAACCATCAAACATTTGAATACTCCCACTGAAGTCAGAATAATTCTCTAGAAATATTAATTCTAGAAACTATACTTGTATCGCACCTATTTCAAATGCCCCAAACATCTTAAACATTTCTCTTCCTTATCTTCATTCTGTTAGTTTCTACTATTTGATCGTATGTTAACATGAGTCTCATCTATTTGTCTGACTGAATTTGCCCCCTGTGAGCAATATAATAGAAAGAAGATTCGATAGATTTAGGCACGTCTATACGCAGCTGACTAAATGTTTATGGAGACCTACTTAATCGTGCTTTTTACTCATATTGTGATGATTCAACAAATATCTGTTCAGTTTGGTACAGTCGTAGGCATACAAGAATAATGACGTTTGGACTTCTTACATTTTAACTCAGAAAATAGATTATATAGCTTTTCTCCCAGTGACAATCAGCAAGCTTTCTCCCATCACCGATCTAGATTTATCATGAGGAAAACCCCATTAGAGCCGCATATATTGAATACAGTCCTTCTTAAATGGGGAAGATCTACAGTAAAGCATATTTCTGAACTGCCCTATGAGATCAGGACGCTTGCCAATAAGCAACCGGAGTTCCCACATTCATTGAATTGAGATGTATATACGGTCAGACTACAAACAACAAATATTTCACTGTATTCAATGTGCATGCCATCCAGCTCTGATGGATCGCATTCCAATAATAATTATTTACGGGATAATTTTGAAACCTCGCCATTTTTATACTTCAGATTAAATCAATGATTAGTTACAAACGTTTAGCTTCTTTAGATGCTTGAGACCGGTAGATACTCAACCAATATTGTTCCCTTTGTTATGTATATGTAATTTAATACTGTGTTTCTTAATTTTGTTTTAAAATTATATTACATGCTATTGTAATGTAATAGTGTTTACTGGCTTAGACATTGATCAGAAATTCGTTTCAGTTTCAATTAAAGAAACATTGTATATAGTTTCTGACCTTGATTCAGAACCAGCGATAGTTGTGGTAAACAGATCTTTTTCAAATATTTTTATTTTTTAAGTTAAGTCCAGGTCACACCTGGATGATGTGATAATTATCATGTAACACACGTGTATTCCTCCTGGAAAGATGAACTCCTGACCCCCATCTGGGCATTTGCTTTTTGTTTTACTTAGTCTCATAACTCAGGTTATAATACAATTACTCAGTTGTGCCTTACCACTTGAAAACAAGTTGTTTCATGTTGTGTCGAGATTGGGCTAATCATTTTATTTTATTCAAATTATTTGATTTTTAGAGTGATTCTTTTTCCTTTAAACAAATAAGTGCTCCTACAAAATTTAAACTGTTATTGGAAGTTATACGGAATTCCATACTGGAATAGTATTTTTTATGATTTAAAAAAGCTGTTAATATTGTATAACTTGGACTTCTACTTTCTACTCATTGATTAGTTTTGGATTTGATACGTAAAACTGTAAGTCCTTTGCTTAATTTGTACTTTATATTCTTGGGACATAAATCCTATGTTAAATTTTACAAAGTTTGTTGTCTTCACTCTCTACTGTTACATTTTATAACAACTCGTAACACCAGTCATATAATCTCTCTCCACTCACCTCCCTACATCAACGATATTCTCGCTCTTTTTTTGCTAGCTTATTCCACTCATCGTTCTAAATCGGTTGAATACCCGATTTAGATCTGATAAGGACGGAACGTTTATATTCGTCAGTGTTGATTAAATGAGTATCTGTGATTTGGATGCTTAAACAATTTTTCAGTAATATTCCTACGATGACTGCAGCGTGACATGTTGTAGTGAGGTCATGCACTGTGGCATCATGCGAATGGCATGCAGCATGATGTCCCACCTAATTATATAATCCGGACACTAGGCCTACCCGTGTGAACGCTAAGATCCTAATGCTGGGTACCTAGCGAGCAACTGAAAGTACCATATTGATACGTATTTGGTATGAATTAACTGCGTTTCGAACACGCTACCACACGCATCCTCTAGACCAACGGAAGTATCGTTTATTTAATGTATGAACATACAACTTTACACATCTACATCGGTAGGCGTTTGAAAGTCTGGGGAACAAAGAAATGGTTAGAAGTCATCTGTATACTTTAGACACCGCGGCTATTGCGGGTCTTCTTTTCAAGGGCATGAGACCCCAACTTTGTTGGGTGTGACAAGCCACACGTGGACATTGTAAGCTCTGTTCAAGAACAAAGACCTTTATAGGCGTCGTAAATCTCACCATTTTGACAGACGGTCGGGGAAAAATATCTGCTAAGTTATATAAACCAGGGAAGAATCGACATCCAATAAGAATTGAGAGAGGGTGTGCTCACCAATTCAATCCCAATTTAATTCAGTATTCTCGACCTAGGACTTCGTTACTGCCCTAACATCGTTCTGGAGGGGTAATGCAATATTCAGGGAAAAGCCACTCGTAATTTGCGGAGAAACATAAGACATTCTAAGAAAGACAAAGCTTCGCAAAGGTCAGTAACCTCTCTCTCGATTGGTGTAGAATATTACGGCATTGTAATTTTAATTATGTGCAGTATGTATACATCATTACTATAATCGTTAGTGCGTAGAATTACTTTTGTAGTGTTGAATTTACATGCGTATTTGAGAAATTAATTATGATTATGTAAAGAATTATGTAAATTGCTAGCTCGTGGTCAGAATTAATATTGTAATTAGTTGCTTGGTAGTAAAGTTGTGCATTTATTCATGTGATATTCTAGATGTTTCCCACTGTTGAACTGAATTGTAACTTTGGAAAATGGATGCAGTGTGTTAAGTTGATTGATATGGATGTAAGGATATATCAGAGCATAGATGTTTGAATATTTGTGTACACTTTGTTGGAATGTAATATGCAGAAATGAGCCAGATTGTTGCGATATTGTTCCATATAATGAGATTATGAATATATATATATATATATATATATATACTAATGTGACGCAATTTTTTATGCCTGTATCATAAGTAGTCGATATCATACTTTTATTAGGACGCTCTTTACCATACAATAAAGTATGGGTATTCGATGTAAACGAATGCGTGACCGAAAACTGTCATACCTTTTTTCTGATGATTGATCATTAGTTAATGTCCAAGGAAATATGCAAATGTCATCGTGTTTTTGCACACGAAGCTTTATGGAGACGGACTAAATGACTAGTGGAGAAGTCAATTGTTAATCGAAGGCTAGTCGATGGGGAGAAATTGGAGAAGAAGTATTCAAGGAGGAGAAGGAGTTAGGGGGAAGTCAGCAGGTAATAATGAATTGTTGGGATAGGAGAGTTACAGATGAATATGAAACAAGGAGAGGCGGAAGAGCTATCTCAAGCTATAAAATAAATGATGCAATAGACTGTCACTTGGATAAATATTATCATTTCGTGTGAAGGTACTAAATTGTTATTCATTTGAACTGCACCTTTCGTGTACTACATAATGTATATGTCAGCATTGCTGTCTGAGTGCTCGGAGCTTTACCACTCTCTATTATTAATTTCACTTCCTACAAATTCGAGCCTAGGTGGAACTTCTGTAATACATTAAACAAATATTGGGTGCACCCCATCCTAACTATAATAATACACCTAGCACAGTAGCAGTATAAGAAGCCACGCGACACGCCACACAGAAGCTTCCAAATATTTCACTCACCTTTCATAACACTTTAACAAATACCATGTTAACATCAATGCCCTTCATGACATCACAATTCTGGAGATATGTTGAATTTGTCAAGTCATGTTAAACACAAACAGATTATTTGAAAATCTTTGTGGCAATACATAACTGGTGAAACAAACCAAGAGCAACATCTTCGTTTAAGATATTGGATGACAAAGAACTCACCACTTTGAACATAAATTTTATTTTGATTTTTGTTTAGCACATAATTTGAGCAAACCCACGAGCCTCGGAAACAATGATTTGAATTAAATGATGTCAAAGGAAACAGAGGAAAAGGCATTAATTAGAACTCCGTCCCCCTCATACGTTTTCATGCCTTCAGCCTCTACACACTATACAAGGAAATCAAGCACCACCTTCTGGAAATGACTGTATATATTTTCCTACACCATCGGAGACGTTACTCGATGCGAAAAAACAATAAGTTAAAAGTTTCGTAAATACGGATCTGTTCTGGATAGCATAAATCATAGACATGGATTGAATCTGTATATCAACTGTGTTCCAATCACAAACAATCTTAAGTAATGCTATCTTTATGATCAAACCAAAATATCAGGTCCCGGAGTTCGATAATTTCTAGGCTTGAACATATTTCTTTCGTACGCGTTTCCAGTTCGTTATTTCTGCATCAGAAATATAAATGTTCTATATGCATGACGGTTTAAAAAGGTTTCCATTGAGCTGACACGATTGTCTTCAAAGCAGTTAAAATTATTCAGGACATTTTTCAGTAACCTCCCTAAATTAATTTCACCCAATGACTTCTCAGAGCGGTAACGTGAGCCGATTTAAGGATAAACTCTCTGTTGTTTATTTGACGTGCAACTAGCTAATTGGCTCCAGAGACATGGTGCAAATAATCCACAAATTACTAATATAACCACTAAATTGATGCAATTAATTGTGAACAAGAATGCCTTTATCAACAGCGAATTTGATCTGCCCGGATATTGTATAGTTGATACTATAATTCCAAGAAGTTGTTCTCTCTCTCTCTCTCTCTCTCTCTCTCTCTCTCTCTCTCTCTCTCTCTCTCTCTCTCTCTCTCTCTCTCTCATATTTTTATAATGTTCGATATTTCTATTTTAACATTTTTTTAATGTGTACGGGCTACCATTTCAAGTATTTCAATTCTCTCTCTCTCTCTCTCTCTCTCTCTCTCTCTCTCTCTCTCTCACACACACACACACACACACACACACACACACACACACACACACGCGCGCGCGCGCGCGCGCGCGCGTTAGTACAACCTTACGTCTAATTGAACAGTTTTTACGGGAGCATCCATGGAAAAATCAGTGTTGTCTTCCAGTTATGTTGATTGTGTTATTGCTTAAATTTCAATTTTTAGCTTTCTTCTTCCTCGGTGACTTTAATTATAACGAAATCGTTGGAGTCCATATACCTTTAAAGTTCGTTTTTCAAGAATAAAATAACAATAAGTGAATTACTGCTTCTGATGATTTGGTCTTGCTCTTCATATACAGAAATGCCTCGCCCATGGCCTTTTAATTTTGTTGAGCAATGATGCACGTAGCTCATTTGTGGTACATTTTTAACTAAAATTGTACAGGTTATTTTATTCAGCATATATTTCATCTGCTTATGTGTTACTCTAGTCAGTGCCTCGTTAAACTACTTGGTTATCGCTGTCAGTGCATACTTGAAGCCCCATAGGTTACTTGGTTATTGCTGAAACGCTCTGCAAATGTCAAGGGAATGTAGTAATGTGTCTGGTGAAATTTACGCGTCTGACATTACACTTATCTTGGAACATACTACTTTATCAGAAGTAAACCTACAACCTCTTCGTTGCCCAAAAGTCTAATAAATACATACGTTATCACTGCATGCATCTCGATCCCAGATGTCTTGTAAGGGGGAATACACTGCTAAAGCATATATTGACTTTATTAAACATTGTACCACAACATTTGACCTCCCAAACATTACACGGCTTTTCATTTTAGAAAAAAAGAAAGATTTGGCGGAAATCAAATATTATCGTTCCAATATATCTTCCTCGGTCACATTTGTTTTAAAGGTAAGAATTGATCAACTGTTTCATGTCATAATATCTCATGCAGAATACCATCCCATAAACATGAATCATGATGGGTTTGTGTTCTCTGTTTAGCAGCAATAAATGCAAAATGCTTTATCTCCATATGAATTCATAGTTTGCGGAGTGTTTCATTGAGGGTGGTAGGATGTAAACTTGAGGCCCAAAACTGCGCCGTCCTTTCCTGTACCAGCAAACGTTGCATAAATTACGGTGTGCGAGGGTCACATTCCCTAAAATGGTACAAGAGTTTTTGGGAACGCCTCTCTTAATTAATACAACTATCCTAACACACTTTTATTTATATGTATGCTTATACATGTGGTGCCTTTACAAGTTTGCTTCAGAAATGTTCCCTGCATTCTTAAGTTCTGTATAAATCGATTTATAGAACCACCTAGGAAGCAGATGGTGTATCTTATTGTGAGAACTACATGATAAGGAAACATACATACATACATACATACATACATACATACATACATACATACATACATACATACATACATACATACATACATACATACATACATACATACATACATTAGCGTTGTGTCTGTAATATCATTATATTTAACTTAATTCCGGTTTTAATACACGTATTTGTTGAATTCAATTTCGTAGCTAAAACTGAAGAGTTTTTGGGATCGCTCAAATTCATTATATTATCAGTTCTTGTGTATCTCGCTTTCTTGCAATTTTTTTTATACTAAGTACACGATCTACTTGAGGTAAATTTGTTACATGTTTATTTCACAATATCAGAACTGATATTTTGTATCTCGTAATAGTAGCTATTAAACATATTTTTTAATATTTCCATGTAATACATGGAGAATATCTTAAATGTAGTATAAACTCTATGTTTTCTTTAGATCTTCCATTTCTTAACCGTTGGTTTTTGTTTTCTCTTTAGGTCAGCAATTGCACCATTTGTATGCCGCTGTTGAAAACATTTTCTTGAATAAAGTAATTTCCATGTAGCCTCTAGGAGCCTATATGTTCAAGAGAAACGGAATATGAATATGACAACCTTAGGAACTAGAAAACCAAAAAGACATTAGAAGAAATGGAATATCAATAGGACAATAAAAGAAATGAACAAAACTGAGACAATAGAAATATAGAATATGAATAAGACAATAGAAGAAATGGAATACGAATAAAACAATAGAAGAAATGGAATATGAATAAAACAATAAAAGAATTGGAATAAAACTGAGACAATAGAAATATAGAATAAGAATAAGACAGTAGAAGAAATGGAATATGAATAAGACAATAGAAGAAATGGAATATGAAAAAGACACTAGAAGAAATTGAATATGAATATGACAACAGAAGAAATATAATAAAACCGAGACAACAGAAATATGGAATATGAATTAGACAATAGCAGAAATGGAATATGAATAAGACAGTAGAAGAAATGGAATATGAATACGACAATAGAAGAAATAGAATATAAATAAGACAATAGAAAAATGAAATATGAACAAGACAATAGAAAAAATGAAATACAAGCAGTAAAATATGGCCTCTATCGCTTAACCGGCTTGAAGAAGCTGTTACGATTTTGTTGGTGCCATTTTTCATGATATATGCTTGCTTGTTGTCTGTCTTCATTTACGCTATTGTGTTCGTCATGCGTTGCCTGTTCTATTTGTAGGTGTTTCTTCATCACCTTATTTTGGAAACGAGAACAAGTAGACTTTTTCTCAGCTGTCTTGTTCCATCGATACAACGTCCGTTGTTGTTGAACGAACCGCCACCACGTGATTGCCAGTCCAACCGTTTATGCTATGATTGACCATCATTAATGGCTTTGAATGACAATTCCTTGGCTTTCCACACTACATTGTACGCTAGACTAAACGAACTGGACATCATTCAACATAACTAAAATGTAAACGGATGCAAAAAAGAGAACGTTGTTTCAAAGCTGGCCGGCGTAGAACAAGAAAAAGAATTCCAATTATCTCACTTTTGCCCTTCCCGGTTCAAAAATTAAAATTTCGGCCGTTAATTTAGATAGCCTGATTCAAATCCCTATTAAATCTACAAACATTGTGTCAACTATCCAAAATATATCGATGTGGACTGCATTATTGGATGCCCAATCAATGCCCACCGGAAACGCGCACATAAATAGTTAATTTTATCAACGATCATAATATTGAGGTCTTTCGCCGAACAAAACATGGCTAAAAACATAAGGCGATGAGCCCAAGTGCACGGATCTAATACTCACCGCTTACTCCATCCAGTCGTTCCCGCACCAATCTCGCTGTGGTGGAATTGCTGTCATCACAAAGAATTCCATTATCAAACATCTTAACCGCACCATAACCTTCAATTTATGCCACAGATCGTTTGAACTAGTCCAAACCACACTTACACTGGAACAAAGGTCTATCCATTTGTTCTGCCACTACCGTCCTCTTCCTAGCAGATATAACAAGCTGACTTAATATCTCGGTTTGGAGCAGTTTCCGAATCTCCTGGGGTATGGAAATGCGATAGGTGATACCCTTATTATTCTTGGAGACTACAACGTTCATTCTGACTGTCCTGGATACCCATACATGTCAAAACTCCTAGATTCCATAAAATGTTTTCAGCCTCAAACAGTAAGTTAACCATCCCACCCATAAGCGTGGTCACATTTTAGACTGGATTCTTCATAAACCCGACGATACTAGTATAAAGTCCTACCTGGTGTAACTTGCATATGATCACCTCTGCATTATACGCCATATTAACGGATCAGTCCGAAACCATCCACCTTTATTTGCTGCCTCGAGAAACCACCATATCATAAATATAATCAAATTCAAGCATGCCATCTATGCAAACCTAACAACTTCTACAGCAGAACAACTCGATAACTGCCTGCGTTCATTGCTTGAAAACCATATCCCAGCCACCAAACACAAAGTATCAATTCAAATGTGTTCCCTGTGTATAGCTGTGTTAGGGACCAGCTTCGCACTGCTAAAAGAGACCGCAGTAAAGCTGAGAGGCTTTTGCTTTCATCCAAACTAACTATTCATAAGCAAATCTATCAAATTGCTTACAAGAATGTCACATGTCCATGAAGCGAAAAGAACAACACAACTACAGTAAGAAGATCACGGAAATTTCAAGCTGCTAATAGCTCTTTGAGATTACTAATAAGCTAATATAAAGGAACAAATGTACACCACTTCCAGCCTACATTCTCTATAGCTGACCTTATGGACCTGTTTGCAAATTTCTTCCGTGACAAGTCACAAACCATTAGAAATAAGCTTGATAACACAATGTCAAGTACTTCATCGTCACGATACATTTGAGACACAGAATTTCAGGGGCAAAGGTTAGCAGCATTTGAACCTGTTTTAATGGATTTAGTACTTGCAATTGTGATGAAGAGTGCACCAAAGTTATGTGAACTTGATCCAATTGAAACATCACTGCTGCTTGAGTCCTTAGATTCACCATTGCTTTCACTAACTGATGTTATTAAAACCTCTCTCACATCATGGGAATTCACATCATGTTTCGAAACGGCCATTCTAAAGCCTCTGTTGAAGAACACTCGACCATAACGAGTTAAAGAACTAACTATCAGTTTCTAATCCCACATTTAAAATAAATATATTAGAAAACGGTGTTCTAAGACAACTTGTATCACATCTGAATTCAAACAGACGTTCTAGCAACGTACAGTCTGGATAGCGCCCTTGTCACATTACTGAAACTACTCTTCTTAAATTAGTTAATGAAATTATCTCTGCTTTGGATAGCGAGGAGATCAGTCTTCATCCTCCTTGATTTGTCTGCAACATTTGATACAATAGACCATGATATATTTATTCACCGTCTGTAGCATGTATTTTGCATTCGTGATACAGCCTTACCGTGGTTCGGGTCCTAATTGGTCAGGAGGACCCAAATTGTGTCCGCAAATGGAATACACTCTATCCTAGTTAATCTATGTTATGGTGTTCCGCAGGGGTCTGGTCTTAGACATGTTCTCTTCTTTGCAAACAATCAGATACTCTCAAGTGTCATATATCATCACCCAGTGTCTCACCAGTTGTACGCTGATGACACACACATATACAAATCTAGCCACCTAACTGAAGTTGATGCTACCATCCATGGTGTAGAGAGATGCATTTCGAGATGAAATCATGGATCACAAGTAAAAAGCTGCAGATGAATGATGATACAGCTGAGGCCATTCGTATCACAGCACAAAGACTTTCTCATTTATGTCCTATATTTCACACACAAAATATTAGTAACACTAACATTAAATTCACACAATCAGTACGACGAGACCTAGATGTTACTCTCGACAGTACTTTCGCATCGCACGAACATGTCATGAACATATGCTACGCTGGATATCTTGAGCTGAGACGCATCAACTCCATTCGCAAATATCTTTCAGTTGATGCCACTAAATCAATTGGGTGATCATTAATACTTTCAAGACTGGACTATTGTAACTCAAGTATGTTTGGTTTGTCTCAATATCTATTCCAGAAACTTCAACAAGTTCAAAACACAATTGCTCGATCATCCTTAGAGTAACACGATCAGAGCACACCTCCCCTGTCTGTACCTTACATTGGCTATCCATTCGATCCACAACCAATCGCAAACTCGTTTTCTTTGCTACGTTTCAATGACGGACTCCAGTCAAAGTAACAGTCATACCTCAACCATACGTACACATCAGCAAGATACTTACGCTCCCTCGTTTGACGAATGTACACTCATTATACCCACTATGAAAACGGCTTCATACGGACAAAGTTCTTTTGCATACCAGAGCCCAGCAACGTAGAACGAAATGCCAACTGAACTTAGACACAAATACACAGAAATCCAAGTCAAAAATGTTTTTTAAAACTCAATCTTTTTTTCTGCAAGAACAAATACAAAGACCTAATAATGTTTCCTACCTTAAATAATTTCAGAATGTTTTATGTTTACCAATTTCATGGTGTTTGTCATTTTTTTAATAAAAATTATATCATTATATAAGTTTGTTTGTGTTATTGATGTTTCCTAATGTTGTCAAGCGCTTAAAGCTTCTAGAGATTACTAGCTTTACAAAGTCCTCATTATTATTAGTAGTAGTATTAGTATTGTCATTATTATTATTACTACTATTATTGTTTTTATTATTATTGTCATTATTATTTTTGTCATCATTGTGCTTGTCATTATTTTATTACTATTATTACTATTATTATTATTATTATTTATATTATTATTATTATATAAATAAGCCAATATAATAAATGTGATATGAATAAGATAGTAGAACAAATAGGATATAAATAAAACCAGAAGAAGCAAAATATGGATAAAATTAAGAAAAATAAAAATTATATGGAATGCTAAAGACTATCAAGAAATTTTATTGACGTTTTACCAACTCTGATAAATTCAGTAATTCTCATTGCTCGCCAATAGACATAGCTCCAGGCGAAAGATTTAACAAGGAACACAATTCAAAAGTATGTATGAGTATTTTCAGTTACCTGGCAACTGATACATTTGAAACTAGAAAGTAAGAATTTTGAACTGCAACAATGTTGTTTTATAAAAAAAAAGACCTTTCGTTTTCACGAAATATTGAAACATTAGGTAGGTAATATTTAGGAGTATCGTTATGAAATCAATTTGTGAATTTAGCAAATGTAGTTAAAGAGATATAAACAGCCGCAGGAAAGGTATTACATATATAATATGTTTTTTAGGTTTCAAACTATCTAATTAGTAAACCCTGTTGTATGTGTTAGATTATTTATTTTAACTTCAATGAAAAACAATTGGGAAATATTTGTAAAAGATATTACCTTATTCCAAGGAAGAGATGATTATTGTAAGTTAAATGATTTTATTTTGTAATGACATACATAGATTTGTGAAAAACAAACAATACCAAGCAAGTCATCACTATTAGAACAAACAATACCGAACAAGGTATTATAACTAGTAGAAGCGATGCCGAACATGGCATCCTGATCAAAACTAAGAATAGAGAACAAGGCACCTTAATTAAAACAATCAATACCGAACAAGAAATCCTAATTTATACATGCAATACCGAAAAAGACATCCTGATTAAAACAAACAATACCGAACAAAACATCCTGATTAAAACAAACAATATCGAACAAGACATCCTGATTAAAACAAACAATACCGAACAAAACATCCTGATTAAAACAAACAATACCAAACAAGAGATCCTGGTTAAAACAAACAATACCTTTCAAGGAATCAGGATTGATACAAAACAAAACAGAACAAGGAAGCATTATTAGAACAAACAGTATCAAGCAAAGCTTCCTAATTAGAACAAATAAAGCAGATCAAGTCATCATACGTGAGAAATTAAGAATGTAAGGCACACCGTTTGTGGAACACGTGACCCATTTTAGAATACAACTCGATTGAAAAAATAACAGATTATTATCTATGGATTTACACTTCATCAGGACTGAAGATCTGTACTTGCAAAAGTAATATCATAGAAGGTGGCGATGGACATAATACGCTCGTAACTTCTAATATCGGGCAAATAGGGGTGGGGATGGCTCTTTAAAGGCTTCCTGTTGATAACGTTGGGAACTTTCTATGAGCCCACATATAAAGAAATTAAGAACTTGCAAATATTTGTTTGCAGCACTGCACGATAAATCTAAAGACAATTTCTGTCCGTAAGTGGCAAATATAAAAAAAACGGAATATTTTCATTCTACTACTAAGCAGAGAGAGAGAGAGAGAGAGAGAGAGATGTTTTTATTGGGTTTAAGATCTGTATTAACGTGTTAGAATGTTTCCACTAACAAACATTGTTTCTGGACCGATTTGTGAATTGCACCTGATGACAGAATAAATGATAATGGTCTTAAATACAAATTTATTTATTTATCGTTATCATATGTTCTATTTTGCATTAAAACAGGATGCACAATGGAAAGTGCTTATTCGTTCTTTTCATTTGTATAAGTCTCTTGTCTGTGGAATATACAGAGGATTTCGGTAATTATAAAAGGCTGTTTTGGTCGAGTTTGATATTTAATTCTATTTGATCAAGAAAATTCTATATTCTTCTACAAACTCTATCATATTGAATAAAGATTTGCATTTAACTATAAAAAAAACTCCCTGACTATTACATCATAGCTTAATCAGATCATCTCCCAAAGTTTAATCATATTCTAGACTAACAGTAGATTAAAGGCATAAAGTGAATCGATACACCTGGAATATTTAAAGGTTAAGCTTCAAGTTCGCACATTTTAAAGCTTTATTCTCCGTCTCATATGTAATGCTTTCGAACCAAGAATGGAGTTACTTCATATATTCATTTCTTGTTTAGTTTGTTTGCTTACATATCGTAATTCAGAATTTTTATCATTTTGAACATGGTTACACCATGACTTCTATTTATGATTGATGACTCAGAGGAAAACTTAACCCAATTTCTACAGCAGGAATTCGCTCTTAACTGTCATTTATCGCTATCCATAGAAATAGTCGTGTATAATTTTTTCATCGATTGCAAACTCTTTTCAACAATGTTCCAGCTAAACCCCAGAAACTAATTTACAACCAATCCCATGATACACTTAACAAACGTGGATCGAGTAAGAACAAGCTATACATGGTGTTTATTAGTTATGTATCTAGTCATTTTTCTTTAGACATACTGTTAAAATGAGCCATCAATCATGTATGTAACTGCGTGCTCATTGGTGGAAATTAATGACCAGGCGTAATCGTTTTATCTGTTTCGAGTACCTCAACGCCGATTTTCAGTTATATTCAATACAGTGGTAATTACCTAAATTTAAAATGGTTACTCTCTGTCTGTCTGTCTCGTTCAATTTCATCGTTACAAGTCTCTCTCTCTCTCTCTCTCTCTCTCTCTCTCTCTCTCTCTCTCTCTCTCTCTCTCTCTCTCTCTCTCTCTCTCTCTTTATCACAGAGCCTTGGTCTGGGTGGTCTAGGGAGCTCGCTTTTGCAGATCACTTCTATCACACCCCTGTCCGCGTGGGTACGAATCGTTCACATCCTGGCGGATAGGTGATAAAGCTTGCCAGTAGCTTCCTGTGGGTAGGAGGTTCTTCCCTAGTTCATCCCCATTAAAAAGTGTTCATTATTTTTGTTTCTTCTGCAATTTTAATCACACTAAATTAAATGAATTATATATTCTTTAAATCACGGGATCGATATCTTGAAAAGTTCTTAATATCAATCATGTAATGTAACTAAATTTTGCGTATACAACATCTTGCGTTTTATGCTGATAAAGAATTTCCGCAATTTTATGAAATCTTTCGAATTTTTTTATATCTGAATACGATAATGGATGGCAAATCGTTGTCTGTGTAACTGTGTGCCGTGTTCTATTTTCTGTGTAACTGTGTGCCGTGTTCTATTTTCTGTGTAACCGTTGCCGTGTTATATTTTCTGTGTAACTGTGTGCCGTGTTATATGTTCTGTGTAACTGTGTGCCGTGTTATATTGTATGTGTAACCTTGTGCCCTGCTTTACTTGTTTACCAATCCGCCTTACCAGTCCCGGATTACCCATTAGGCAGAGTAGGCAACTGCCTATGGGCCCCGCGACTTTTATGGTCCCCATCAGGGGCCCCTAGGGGCCCCCATGAGACCGTGACCGTGGGTCTGGGGCCCCAAAAGTTTGACTGCCTATGGGCCTCCACGGTGCTTAATCCGGCGCTGCGCCTTACTAATATCCAAAAAGTGAATGTACTTTTGTGAATGAGAAAATACCTTCCTTTAAATGTTTGTCTATAAATTTTTAATTGCAGTCAGTATAGTTCAATTTACCAAACTGTCCTTATCCGGGAAGATGTAGTGCTTTTAATTTTCTTTTGTGGTAATATATCATGCTAAAATCTCCAATGCAGTTTCTTCAGCTAGGAGGATATAATTTGCATTTTACAGCAGGGTGATAATGTTCTTCAAGCAAAGATACTGAGCAAGTATAATGGTTCCTAAACAGTTGATACGACTGTCTAGTTACGATGAAAACAAACATTTAAACGATGGTCTCATCAGTGCAAACGTTACTCATATATGTTTCTTGGATATGAATTAGAATAATTAGATATTTAACGGTTTTAATGGGTAACATATCTTTGCACAAGTTGATCAGAGTTTCAGACATTTTGTTTACTTACAGGTGAATAGTTTAGTGTTTAAAATGTGCCTTCCAAGCAATAGTTTTAACTGTAACGCGTAACGGACCCATTCTACTCACTTGGACTGTACCGCGATGTGTTTTAAAATGCAGCATACAGGTAATTCAAGCATAACTCTTACGTGCATATTATCAAACACAACGGACATGCTGACGGATATGTCAATACTCTCTTATAAGTCGACTAAAACTACAAGCCATATCAACACTGATCTGCGTAGAAAAATGTGCCAGCACATCAGGGTCTGTGTAGTTTGTTTTACTGATTAGTGCTATCACTCTCTATATCTGCAGGCTAATTTTGTGACGACAGATCTGGATCTGTGCAGTTTGCAGTTGGACTGGTCTTATAAGCGATTACACAAGCTTCTTGATGGGAATGACTGTAAATAAATGAGAATCAAGTATTAGGTCGTCATGCGAGTGTGTCTGCTACATACGAGTGCATATAACACCGATCGAGTAACATTATTTTTTGTTGATGTGTTTCTTCGTCAGGGAATATAGGATCGTGTGTGTAAGCAAGGCGATGCGTGATGTTTACACGTTGACCTAGGTTCGAATCTCCGTGGAGTACGAATTCAAAATTATCTAATTTGTATGTAGATTTATATACGTACAAGATATCCCTTCTTCGTATAGGCGCAGTACTGTATCTACATTGTGCTGCTACTGTATTCCATCGACCTTTCAAGAGCATTTATACATGAGACTGCGATCTGCTAATTATATTAGAAATAAAATGTTAGACATCTCCTTGGTACCAGTCAGCCGTTAGATAAAGCTTCCTTGCAACAGACAAAACAAGATCTGAGAGATAGGTAAACATACGTTTTGGCAGGATTTCATCGTGGATCGTACGAGTCCTTCATTCCAAAGAAGTTACACAAATAGAATAATACAGAAATCAGGAGGAAGAAGACGACCGGATGGACATTAAGTAAACATCTTTGACGTACGCAGTATCAGAAAGGGTTTTAATATGGCATTATATCTGCCAGGTTAATTGCATGATGCCGAAGATGTCCTTATTCCAGTGTTTTTTCGGATTTTTTATTTGGTCGTGTTTTTCGTACACTTCCTTAGTTTAATACAAAACAATCTCGTTGGAAACAAATTATTTTTAATAGGAAGTTTAATAATCTGGTGCTCTAGGAGTCCTTCCATTCAGGTAGCTCTAGTTTTATAGAAGAGGACAAACCGAGATATATTATCACATCACTGAAAATACGACAACTTTATTTCCAGCTATAACATTGTAGATTTTAAAGTTCCATGATTGTATAGAGTTGTATTGTATGAAACATTTTTTTATGGACATATGTTATAGAAACTTCATTTATTCCTTTTAAAAGGATTGTTTTAAATTGTATACTTTACTTCCTGCACGAATTTTAATCACTACTAATGTGCAATATGTTATAAAATTTACATTGAAAAAAGAATTTGTTTTGTATCGTTTCCTGCTCGTCATATCGTGAAGATAGTGTGACTTTTTTTCCTCATAGTTCTCCACCTTGTCTTTTTTTTAGATATTACCTCTTAAATATGCACATTGCTGTAAAGCTGCATGTTTCGTTATCAACAAAAACAAATATATATCAGGAATATATTAAAAATATGAGGTAAATTTCGAATTGCAAATTTAAATTAATTTTGAGGATACAGTGGATCTGGGGTGACATGCCTAATAGTCATAAACAACACTGTGCATGATTCAATAAGTGAATATGCCGCGTTCATTATAATTTGTTAAAAACACTATTTAAATAATTTTTTCTCTAAAATTTAAATAATCTGTCTAATTTCTTTTATTTCTAAACGCTCTCAGAACGTTTCAATTAAAATCAAGTTTACCGACAATAAAACATTCTGTTTTAAAGTTTTAAATTTTAAGAAATAGTGGCTATATCTGAAGGCTAATCAATAACATGTGATGTCTAAGCAATACCATATGATAGCTCATCGATAATACATGATGGCTAATCAATAACATATGATGTTTTGTGATAGTAAACATCTCAATCGTATACTTTAGTCATGCAAAGATAACATGTCAGATCGAGGGGCAACGAAAGAAGGCCATGCATGTTAACTCATTTATTCACCTTCCAAAGTACAGCATTCATACCTCTTTAAGTAACAAATGCATTTGAGACATATCGTTGCAAATAATAACTCTCCTCAACACGTAGCAGGCCTTAAATTGACAGGCTAGTAAAACAATCGCACAGAGGATTCCAAAGGTCGTCATCAAATGTACTTTTAGCGGTACTTGTGAGATCTCCATTACACAGGATATATCGGTTTTGATTAATCTTTTATTAGCACACGTCGTAATTCTAATTAGATACTGTATTATTACACGTAATAGTTTTACGGCAGAGATAAACCTTTAGGAAGGGATTCCGGTAGTACATAATTCAAGAGCAAAATTTTGTATCTTTTAATTCTAACCTTTGAGTAAATGCATTCACACAAAGTGTTGAACAGATTTTTTTTTATGGATATGTAAACATGCATCTGTTAAATATTCACGGTTTAATCTTCTAATTACTAAATGTTTATTTTTAAAAAATATTACGAAGTAAAATAGAACATTTCGAGTACCGTACTCTTTTGTCTTGAAATATATTAATATGAAACGTGTTAGGATTCAATGTGAAATTCAGCAGAATAGGTCGAACCTCCATACCTTTATGAATTCGAAACATTCCTTTACGAGTCTTTCTATTAAAATTTGAGCATGCATAATACCTTACAAGACCTCGATTAGATCGTGCTAAAGTATAAAGCAATGTAAATGATACTTTAAATGATGTTTTGTCTTGCTTAACTCGCGTTAATAATGGTTGACATAACACTATCTTCTGGTTTCTTAAACGTTTCTTCATAGCAATACGATTCATCTACAACAGTAGCTATGCGATCATTTGGCTGTTTCGTCGCCTAAATTCATGTGAACGCGAGACATATGAAGATAATCCTGATACTAATGCGAATGGTATTATTATTCTAAGTAGTAATATTATTGAAATTATTATTATCATTAGTAGTAGTAGTAGTAGTAGTAGTAGTAGTAGTAGTAGTAGTAGTAGTAGTAGTAGCACCAGCACCATTTGTAGTATGTTTTGTAGCATCAGAGCATCAATAACAATAACAGCATCATAATTACCGAATAACTAACAATATTCCCCGTTACTTTCATTTTGGAAATAGTAATTACTTTTAAAAAAATATCAACATACTAGAATAACTAGTCTGAACTATTCTTCTAACTTTTTATTCCGGGAAACCAGTGACTATCTGTTGGTACTTTTGTGCTTGAATGCATATAGTTTAGTATTTTCGAAATTTCGTCCATCCCATAACATTTATACAAATTCATGTACCGTATTATTACTCAACTACTCCTCCACCTTCTGTTGTCACAGTAAAATCCACACTTGATGATATTAACCGTCTAGAGTCGCTGCCGAATTCAGCCGAATACGATATTTTTTCTTATGGAAATTGTATAAAATGTCAGTTGCTATTTTGTTTTAATTTATACAAATGAATGTCTTGAGATTAGATACACTGTTTCCAAATAAGCAAATGACACATGAAAATTATTAATAATTAGCTACAATTTCATTATATATATTTGTGTAAAAGTGGGTATGGCCATTCTAGTCTTGTAGTTACAGTTATTTACATTTGATAATAAATCATTTCTTTGCTTTACTACATATTATGACGTCTATGCCTTAAGTTAAAATAATACCAAAGATTGTGTGATTATTGCACCCGATCTTCGATTCTTCCAGCACATAATGTCATGCTCATTGTGTTTAGAAAAGAGACTAAAATTGGATGCAATGTACTTCCCGTCGTCACCGTAATATTATAAGCACTGTGATAATTTAGTACATAACAATTTAGACTAGATGGCAAATCTTGCAAAATAGGATAATGCAAACATCTAGCCATGAATATACTACGACATCAGAACAGAGAATTCGATGTATTGAGCATCTCAAGTGCAGCCATATTCATTCAACTTTGCAAACAGAGGATAATTCCGGTGATTTATAAGATTCAATTTGTTGTTGTAGCAGTAAATCTTGATAAAACAGCTCATTACTGTTCGTTAGCTGGATAAAAATAATTGACATTTCATTCAACGGCGATAGCAGTGCTCGAATTAATGTCAATGAAACTGCATAATGGCCACAAATCCGCCACTTGCAATCTACCCAGTTTCACAGGGTAAACGTACGGCCTCAATTAGGCAAAGTAAAGCCACCTTTACTTGGCTTCCAATACGTTTTAGGCTTTGTAAGACGTTGTTCATGCAGCATTGTTGCAAATTTATTGACGCAGGTGTTATGTATATTTAATTTAACTTTTTGTCTGTTCGATTGTTTAAAACTTATTCCATTATTTGCAATTGTTATATACTATTATTTACTAGATATTGTCCAGAGTTCAGTTCGGGCTGATGTTTTTAATTTGTTTTTTTTTCTATGTAAACCACTAATAAATAATGCCATGTATCTGGTTGCCGACATTGTTCCAGAATCAGTGTCAGTTTTGATAAACAACTTCTTTTTAATTTTTTGTTCTTTCTCAGAGTATGAATCAGTACGTTGAGTCAAGGTCATATCTGCTATTTTATTATGAAACAAACTTCCATTTATTGTGGTATGTTGAACTCTTGACCCCCATCCAGGAATCTGTTTTGGGTTGTACTTAGTTTTATAGCCGATGTTGATAAGCATTATATCAGCAGTGCCTTTGCACTTACGATATTAAGTTCTTTTATGTTATGTTCAGTTTTGGTTGAGTTTTTATGTTTTCCAAATTATTTAATTTAAAGTGATTATTTTCCCTAGTAATACAAAAGTGCTCTGATAATTCTTGTTCAAAGACATTCCCTGGAAATTATGCAGAATTCAAAACTAAAATAATATTTTCGGTATTCACAACAGACTGTTGACACATCACTGCACCGCTGACTATTACATGCATCGTCGACTTCCATTTTGGATTTTCATCGTGATTTGAAATGTGTTTGACTGTATTACTTAGGACTTTTCATATATAGGACTTATGTTTTTTATTTCGTGTCTTATGTTTGGATTTTATTAGTAAAGCCTAAGTTCTTATTATTGATATTGTTCACTTTAATTCTATGGAAATATGTTATTTTGTTAAATTTAATAAAGCTTTGTGTCTTCACACATTTCTGTTATTTTATTAAGAGTATTGACTCGTTACACAGGTTGAAGTTAATTTGAAGTAACTCATATTACGCAAAATTACATGTAAATGAAAAACCTCATATTAATGGCAATCTGGGATTATACAAGAAAGGTACTATTACAATACCTTCTCTATGGGATCTTTATTGCTAAATGTGTAAACTATTGCGAACTAGTCAAATCTCAGTAATCGTAATGTCTTCGCACTTTTCATGGGAAGCTCTAACCTTGTTAGACAGGGCGAGGAAGAGAGACAGACAGACAAAAGGACATACAAAGACAGACGAATACCATTTTTAACACTTACGTTGTTATGCAGGTATGTCAACATTAATTCCAAGATGCATATCATCGGGAAACATCTAATTGTAATATTTCAATGTCTAAGGTATGAATATTCAGCTGATTAGGCTCAAAGAAGCGGATTAAAAGGTCAGCCGATGTCATTTTTTAATTACTTTAATAAATGCATTAATCGTAAAAATGACCAGTACAAGTGAGAGCATAAGTTTTGTAAAACCTATCTTATGACATTATATTTCTTAAATATTACAAGGTTAGTGTATGTCATTCAAGATAAGATAATACTTTCTTCTACAGCAGATAATAGTGGCAATGTTTAATCCAAACATAATTCCATTTTAGAAAACAAATTGTATAGTATTGGGTGCTGTATTGACCAATAATTTAAGATTTTAAGATAAATGTACCAATTCATTAAATAATGGCGCAAATCCAAAACAAGGTTTCGTACCCATTGACGTTTTTTATAGTCATTGTTGCAGGATCAAATATCCAGAGTCGATTATATTTATACGTGTTTACTGGGATCGTAAGGAGGTATACTGACAATACAAAACCATATCTCATTAACAGACCTGCACATTATTTGGATGATGAAATTAATTATACCCACATAATTAGTTCCAAAGTAATTATTACCATTTTTAGAAATATCAAACACGGAAACAATGGCAGGGATGACTTATTAATGCCCTTACGATTGTTTTCCATATCATAGTAACAGTGTTCATGACGAGGCAATGGCTATATTTGAGTAAAAACAGCCTATCATCATAATATTTTGGCAAAATTCATGTCTCTAATATCTTAGTACTTTATTTTTAGTTCCTTATGAACTCTTAAAAAACATCGAATTCTCTATTTCTAAGAGCCATCTTTAAACATCTTTGAAGCAAGTGCAACTGTTTGTATTCAACAAAAGCAAATCTGTATTTCATATACAAGCCTAAATAAAACCACAAATTATCACTCAAAATATTACTTACTATAACCAAAGGGTGAAATGGCCGGGAATCACGATAACTATGCAACATCATCCCGTTTCGTCTCATTTCACAACATGAAGAGAAGAGGAGTACCATAACGTGCACAGTAATTACTTCTTTTTAAGGCACATGTCTCTTATATTAACGATTTAAAAGATGTTACACTGCGAAGTTGTCTCGCGAGTGCGCAGATGAAGCTTGCATGTTACTAGGTCCGCTGCGTTGTCCTGGGTGCATTGCGTGCCATATGTGTAAACAAGACGGTTTTCACCTATGCTAGAATCGAAATAATTATTGGAAAGACGAGTCAGAAAAGGTGGTGCCTGTCATGACCTTGGTTTTCACTTGAAGCTTAATGGGATTGAATAATTTTCCATCTGTACAGAACTTGATACCGACTCCATATCTGAAAGCATTAGTCAGCATGGCAGAGAAAAAGAGACTAAACAGTGTCGGAGCCAGAACACAACCATGCTTGACGCCATTAGTTGCTGACAATGGCTCAGATCTCTCTCCATTGTCCTGGTCTCGTGCCTGCACGCCATCGTGGAAATGCTGAACCATAGATGTAAATTTACTTGGGCATCCGTACTTGGCCATTAAAGCCTTCTCTGTTAACAGGATCTAAGGCCTTTGTCAAGTCGACCTAGATGGAGAAAAGGTCGGTATTTCGCTCTTGACATTTCTCTTGTAGATGATTCGCAGCAAACACCATGTCGGTGGTCCCACGTTCTTTTCGGATTCCACACCGGTCTTCGGGCATTAGACCCTGGTTAAGGTGCTAAGTGAGTATCTTTCCTGCAATTGAGAGCAAGGATATACCCCGGTGGTTGTCACTGGCCTGTGGACTATGCAAGCGTCTTTGATGTCCTGGAGGGATCATCTCGTACTGCCACATCAGTAAAATTAGTTGGTTGAGTCTTTATGTCAAGGCTGTGCCTCCTTCCTTGTAAACTTCAGCTTGGATGGAGTCTGAAGCAGGCGATTTGACCCTGGAAAGTAAACGAATCGCTTTATGTTTCTCCAGCAAGGTTAGAGGATCATCCAATGCTTTGTTGATGGGTAGGGCGACTGGTGGTTTCATCAGTGAATAATGAATGGCAATTAGAACGCTGTTTAAGTGTTCAGCCCATCGTAGGAAAATATTCTCTTTGTCAGTAATTACTGTTACCGTCTGCGCTGAGACTATGTTTTAAGCACCGCATGCCACATCTGCTTGAAGCCACAGGTGAGCTATGAGTGCCAAGTAGAGACCAAAGGTGGGCGACCTCCCCGCAAAAGAGTACGACTGCTTAACCAGCCAGATGTGTTACTCCTTCAACAGGACACCCCATACGCCCCAAACATACGTGAAATATACTACGTTAAATGATACCAATTTGGAAACTGTTCCATAACAAAGCGTACTTTGGAACAATTTCATCAAAATATGAATGTATAATAAACGAATGTACGTAACATATGCCACTAACGTTTGTACAGCGTGATGGAAATCTATTTCATATTTCATGACAACCATTTCAGCCTTCTACGCTATATATAAATTTATCTGTGTTTTCATGATTTTTAAATCTATATTTACAATTCTACATCTAACAGAATTAACACATTTACTGATCCGTGCCAGTTTTGGAAAAGCAGTTACATACCTTCCAAACAAGTAAATATATCTTCAATTATCTTAAAATATCTAGAACAATTGTCTGATAAACCGTTCAATTACTCTATCGCGATACATCAATTGGAGCTGATTGAGTACGTACAAAGCGATTTAATTATTGACGTTTTAATGCTTATTTAACGTGTATCTAGCTATATGATTCCTACGTGACTCAAAAGACCTTTTACTAACAAAATTTTGCCAATTTAAGGAAATCGACGGAGAGCATAGTTATTGTTATATAATACTTATATTAGTACTTTGGCACATTTTTGAAAATGGACTGATGCTACATTTTTTAATTTTCATTTCTCAAGCTCGTCTTCTTGATTAAAAGGTAAATATGTCCTTAGAGGGAAAACCTGACGTGCAAGATGCAAAACATTGCCATGAATGGATCATCTACCACTTGCTTTTGGTTGCAGGTGGCTTTGATGTATATGCAACTCGAAACAGCCGACGTCAGAGATATTTTAATAGTTGCTTTATAATGTGGAAGGCTTTTAACTTAAGTTTCATTGCATGCTCATAAAATATTTTCGTTATTGATTATCTGATTGGAAAGAATAGTTGTGTAATACATTAAAAAAATAGCATAATAAATGAAAATATTAATTCATGTACAGATGAGAAAACATAACATAAGCAACACTTTCATACATCTGTAACATCGAAACAAATTGCAAGATTGACTTAAAGATATCTAAAATTATTATTATAAAAAGCTTCAAGACTCATTGACCAAAGAGATAAACAACTATATGAAGTAGCAAAGAAGAACATGACGTAGGAGGATATATTACGATATATTCAAATGGCATTCAACAGAAGGTCAGAGAGATTTTTCTATAACTAAAATATCAGAAAGAGAAAAACATGAAATAATCAATATTATACTGGAACCACAAAACACCATCTTTAAACACCACAAATAATTATGTTCAGGTCAGTATGCTTTCTGAAGAAATAAACACATCTTGAAATGGAATTAAACGTTAGACAAATATTTTTTAAAATATGATATGGGTCACAACTCCGCTGCGGTATTAACAATAGTACTGCAGAATGTGTGCATCACTATTTAACGACTCCCGAGCCCCCATCCAGCAATGCTGACATTCTAGATGTATAACTAAACGTTGAACAGTCGACACTTTTCTCATACATATAGAGTAACCGTTTTATTATATCCTCATTTTGTTTATTCTACTTAAGGCTTAATTATTTATAAACAAAATAACACTTCAAGAAATAAATTGACTGAATGAATGATGTATTCCAAACTAAATATACAAGCACAGATTAATCAGTACAGTAAATTATTATTGCGCACATAAGTCCGCTCCAAAAACTTTAAACGTAGTTGCACGTTAGATGTAACTTTCGTTAAAAAAATGGCGTTTTGGTCTAATTAAAATTGAAATTAAAGTCATTTTGTGAATGAATGCGCATTGCAAAACTTTTCCATTTAGTCCGAAATAAATATTGTCATAGAATTAGGCGAAAATTGAATTTATTTCTTCTTGAATTACAAACCAATTTCACCATTTTTTTTTTATTTCGTCGTACATGCATTACCTGGGGTGAATAAGTGTTTTTTTCAAGGTAAGCGACGTGTAACGATTTGCATGTGCCTGACTACAAATCACTTGAAGTCAGGAACATTAGAATCACGGGGTGCACGGGAATTTTGCCGTGAATTCTGCTCACCTATTTGTGGATATATAAGGCAGAATAATTCTGATTAAATTACGAGTCCAGAAGTATCTTATCACAGGAGAGATAGCTCGTCATTCTTTCTCCAGCCAAGGGTTGAGTGTTAAATTTATATTTCGTTTTATTGTGAATTTTATTCAGTTTATCATTTCATGCAGATTTAAAACGTGGAATATTCGGAATTACTAGTCACTATTAAACTTTAAATGCCATTGCGTAATCTAAGTTATAGATTGTTTTAGAAACAACTATTATTAGTTTGGTTTCTTTATTGTAGCTGATTTGTAGCGGAACGTCTCTGATTTGTAGCTGAACGTCTCTGAATGTCTCTGAATTGTAGCTGAATGTGATTGATTGTGCCGTGATTGTGCTGTTTAATTGTGCGATCGAATTGAGGTATCTGACTGTCTGTCTGTCGGACTGTCTGTCTGTCTACATCTGTCGTGATGTGTAAATATCCGGAAATCTAGAAGTCTTAATGTCCGAGTGTCGGAGCTGTCTAGAGGTGTAAACGTCCGGGGTGGCATCTAAGTAATTGGGACCGTTGGTTCTAGTAGATGCTGTATGCTGTCTGTACGTATAACTGCGGTGGATCCGTGAAGGGCAAGTGGCCGATAAAAGTATTGGGCCAACCCTAGGTATTCGGAGAAGCTGGGCGGCGATTCAGCAGTTGGTGAATCGTACGGTTGTACAGGGTCGAGATACATGTGTGTATTGCAATTGTAGTTACAATTGAATACATTGTTATATTTACACATAGTTACTTTGAATCACAGTAGTATTTCAAGGGATTACATGAATCTCAATAACAGTTAGCAACTTGATTAAATACATGTAGATGTTTTTGCTAGATGTCGCAATCCATACGTGTGATAGTATAGTTTGATGTTTGTATTTATTATCGCAATTTATACTTGCGTTAATATAACTTTTGTAAAGGTTCCTTGGATCTCTGTATAGTCCAGGAGATTCCTTGGATCTGTGTTTATTTTGTATTAATATTTAATTTATTGTTGAATTGTGAATAGTTGTGAAGCGTGATTGTGGGTTGTATGAGTTATTGTGTTGATACATCATTATTTTTCATTAATAATTTATTTCAAAAAATTTACATTATCTTTCACATATTATGTTTGTGTTGTTCATTTAATCCACCATCCACTCGGTAACACTCTGTTACAATGGTGTCAGAAGTGGGATCGCTGGATTAAGTGAACTGTCAATCATTTTTTTTTCTAAAAGTATACATTTAATGTTTATATTTGAGCGTGACCTTCTTGACAAGATAATACTCAAGTAGGGGTTTATTTTTGTTTAGTTTATCTAGGTCCGTGTATCCAGTATAAACGTATTTAAAGCATTGGTTTGGTTACCTTCATCAGGAAGATAAGGTCAGCCTGTGGTATATATATCTATATTCATATTACAATTGTCATGTCATCCCTTAAGGACTTGGTTGTCTGAGGCAAAGAATTTGGATATGAAGGTGAAAGTTTAAGGAAATTTATTCAGGAAGAACTAGCCCGGGAAAGGGAAGAAAGGGTAAGGGCAAGGGAATTAGAAAGGGAATCTGATGAAAGGAAATGGGCCATTGAGAAGGAAAAGATAGAATTAGAGAAGCAGGCCCAAAGGGAAAAGATATAATTATAGAAAGGGAAGATAGAATTAGAGAAGCAGTCCGAAAAGGACAGGATAGGATGGGAAATGGAAGCGGAGGAAAGGCGAATAGAGTTAGATAAACGAGCAAAAGTAGAAATGTTAGAGTTAGAAGAAACAGCAAAGCAACGGGATCATGAGCGTAAGGTAGAATTATCAACATCTGGAAGAGAACACGATTCTGCCTAGCAAATTAAGGGGCCCCAAACTACCTCCCTTTGACGATGAAAAAGATAACATGGATAGCTATCTTCATCGGTTTGAGTGGTATGCCGAAAACCAGAAGTGGAGTCAAAATGACTGGGCACTGCATCTTAGTGCTCTATTAAAAAGTAAAGCGCTGGATGTATACTCACGACTTCCTAGGGACGATGTGTTTAAGTACGACGTCCTAAAGGAAGCACTTCTTAAAAGGTACGAGCTCATTGAACAGGGCTTTCGTAAAATGTTCAGGTATAGCAAGCCCGATAAGGGAGAAACCTTTGGTCAGTTCACCGTTAGAATTGCGAACTATTTTGAGCGGTTGATTGAATGCGGCAAAGCGGTGAAAACGTTTGAAGGGTTGACTGATTTCTTGCTCAGAGATCAATTATTTAATACAGTTGGGCGAGAACTAGATCAATTTCTGAAAGAGAAAGTCTTCACAAACGTAAAAGATATAGCTAAGCAAGCCGATTTCTTTGCCGAAGCTCATGGGGGAACCCAGAACGTGGTTTCAAAAGATTTTAAGTTTAGAAACCAGTCTGCGAGACCGATGCCTAGGGAGCTTGTGAAATCAGCTGAGGCAAATAGGTCAGTTACGAATCCAGGTATTCAGGGTTTGCAATGTTACTTGTATAATGCATGGGTTCATGTTCAAAAAGACTGTCCTAAAAGAAAGGGACTTGTACATAAGGTAGCAGTGGCTATACAAAGTAAAGGTATATCTGATAATATCGTACAGGTAGAACCATGTATTCATTCGCTTGGCACGTGGCTATTTCCCGAAGCGCGTGTACCAACCGCAAGAGGGTTAGTCAACGGTCTAGAAGTCGTAGTATTACGTGACACTGGTTGCACGGGCGTAGTGATCAAACGTAGTCTCGTGCAGGATAACCAAATGCTCGGGTGGGAGTCCTCATGTATGTTACTTGATCAGAAGATCGGTCGCATTCCCGTAGCAAGGATCACGGTAAAAACACCTTTCCTCACTGGAACGGTTTGTATGGAAAACCCTATTTACGATCTGACGATCGGTAATGTTGAAGGTTCCCGTCTTCCTGCCATGGCCGATTTTAAAATACCTTTGGCCCAGGCAATCGAAACGCGAGCGCAAACACGGCGAGAGAAAACAGCGTTTCATAAATTAATAGTCCCTGAATCGATCTCAGGAATTTCGCGTGATGAGTTCAAACGAGAGCAAGAACGTGATGAATCCATCAAAATAATTGTTGAGAATATCGCGTCAGGCGCGATTAAACATGCAAGGATGGGGGTAACTCGAGATTCGTACGCAAGAACGAATTAATTCATAGGGAGTTTAGCGCTCCGGAGGGTAAGAAGTATTGGCAAGTGGTCGTACCCCAGAGATATAGATCTCAAGTACTTAGGGTGGCGCATGAGTCAAGCATGGCAGGACACCTAGGTAAGGCTAAGACCACTAGCAGAGTAGTCGCTGAATTCTACTGGCCCGGTGTTAATGGCGATGTCACATGGTTATGCAGGTCGTGCGACGTATGTCAGAAAACCGTATGTAAGGGAAGGGTCACAAGGATGCCCTTAGGACAGATGCCATTAATAGATACACCGTTTAAAAAGAGTGGCCGTAGATATTGTAGGACCAATACACCCAGTTACCGAAAGAAAGAATCGGTATATTCTTACTCTGGTTGATTACGCGACCAGATACCCCAAAGCCGTAGCGTTACCAACTATTGAAACGGAAAGGGTAGCTGAAGCATTAGTTGATATCTTCAGTAGGGTAGGGGTGCCAGAAGAAATACTCACTGATTGTGGTGCCCAATTCATCTCTGACCTCATGGGTGAAATAAGTAGGATGTTATCCATCAAACAGCTAAACACTACCCCATACCATCCGATGTGCAATGGACTGGTAGAGAATTTTAATGGTACCCTGAAAAGCATGCTACGAAAGATGTACGCGGAACGTCCGCAAGACTGGGACCGTTATTTGAACGCTGTTCTGTTCGCGTACCGTGAAGTACCGCAGGAAAGTTTAGGGTTTCACCCTTCGAATTGTTGTACGGTAGAACAGTTCAAGGCCCGATGCGGATACTACGCGAACTATGGACTGGTGATGTCGCGAACGAGGATTTAAAAACAACTTACCAGTACCTGTTAGATCTGCGAAATAAACTAGAGAGTAACATGCCAGATGGCACGTGACGAGTTAATGAAATCGGGGCGCAGATATGCCAAATATTATAACCGCAAAGCGCGAAATAGGAAATTTCTTGTAGGAGATCAGGTTCTATTGCTTCTTCCAACAAGCTCAAATAAGTTATTAGTCCAGTGAAAAGGTCCCTATGAAGTTAAAGAGGTAAAAGGTGACATGGACTATAAAATTGACATAGACGGTAATTTAAAGACATTCCATGCTAACATGCTTAAGTTGTATATCAAGAGACAGAGCGACAATGTTGAAAAAGGGGTCTTAAATGTCGTTTGTACGGCAGTCGTAGACGATGATGAAGCAGATTCGAATATCGAGAGTTCTCTTGAATGTCCCTTGAGAGTTGCGGGGGAAGGGATAGAAAAAGTCGATGTGAGTGCGGAGTTGACGAAAGACCAGCGTCAACAGATTAAAGCGCTCTTTGCTAAACACTCTTATGTATTCACAGACAGACCAGGTTGTACAACTTTGTTGGACCTCAAAATTAAACTGAATACGTCTGACCCTATTCGAATCAAGAGCTATCCAGTGCCATACAACGCACGTGAAGCTGTGGACGAAGAGGTGGGTAAAATGTTGGATCTGGGGGTGATTGAACCCTCCAACTCGCCATATTCTTCTCCAGTAGTGCTAGTCAGGAAAAAGGACGGGACGAACCGATTCTGTATCGATTTTCGGCGGTTAAATAAAATCATTGTGTTCGATGCAGAACCAATGCCAGATATGGAGGGTCTATTTGCAAAGTTGTCGGGAAACCGATGGATTTCCAAATCAGATCTGGCCAAGTGATATTGGCAGGTTCCCATTGTCCCAGAATCCCGAGCATTGACAGCATTTGCGACCCAGAAAGGACTGTCTCAATTCAGGGTGATGCCATTCGGGTTAGTTAGAGCCAGCGCCACCTGTTGTCGTTTGATGCGAAAGTTGCTTAAAGGTTTAGCAAACGTTGATAGCTTTGTAGACGACATATTCGTGTACACGAATACTTGGAGTGAGCACGTGTCCGTCCTGGGAGAACTCTTCAATATACTCCGCAGAGCGAACCTCACAGTGAGACCCACTAAATGCAGTATTGGTTATACAGATTTAGATTGTTTGGGTCATAGGGTCAGTGGTATGGGTCAGTTAAAACCTCACCCCAAGCAAGTTGAAGCAATTAGAGACGCACCAAAGCCAACCAACAAAACGCAGGTAAGATCATTTCTAGGTCTAGTAGATTTTTATAGAAAGTTTATACCGAACTTTGCAGCCATTGCTAGCCCACTGTCTGATTTGACCAAGAAGGGGCAACCAAACAAAGTTGAATGGGGACCGCCACAAGATAAAGCATTTTGTGCTCTGAAAGAGAAACTTGTTTGTGCACCTATATTAAAATTGCCAGATGTCAGCAAACCCTTTATTTTAAGAACAGATGCTTCTGAAACTGGGTTGGGGCAGTTTTACTGCAAGAGCAAGACGACAGTAAGTTACCCGTAGCTTACTCTAGTAGGAAATCGCTACCCAGGGAGAAAAATTATTCCGTTATAGGAAAGGAATATTTGGCCGTAGTATGGGGAATTGGGAAGTATCACGCACATCTATTTGGGAGAGATTTCGTTCTCGAGACTGATCACCAACCACTACTGTATTTAAACAAGGCCAAGGTCGCTAACGCTCGGTTGATGCGTTGGGCGCTAACACTACAACCTTATCGCTTCCGTGTAGAAGCAATAAGGGGAGTTGAAAATATAGGGGCAGACTACTTGAGTAGGGCATGATGGGAAATTTGTATGAATTTACCCAGTATTAAAATCCAGATTGTAGTATAACCAGTGTAAATGTTGCAAGATATCATCAGTAGTTATTTTTCTTCTATTCTGTGTTAGTTTTAAAAATGTGTACATTTTTATTCTTAGGGAGGAGGTATTGTCACAGAATTAGGCGAAAATTGAATTTATTTCTTCTTGAATTGCAAACTAATTTCACCATTTTTTTTTGTTTCGTCGTACATGCATTACCTGGGGTGAATAAGTGTTTTTTTCTTCAAGGTAAGCGACGTGTAACGATTTGCATGTGCCTGACTACAAATCACTTGAAGTCAGGAACATTAGAATCACGGGGTGCACGGGAATTTTGCCGTGAATTCTGCTCACCTATTTGAGGATATATAAGAGAGAATAATTCTGATTAAATTACGTCCAGAAGTATCTTATCACAGGAGAGATAGCTCGTCATTCTTTCTCCAGCCAAAGGGGTGAGTGTTAAATTTATATTTCGTTTTATTGTGAATTTTATTCAGTTTCTCAATTCATGTAATGATGCCTTTATTACAATGCAGATTTAAAACGTGGAATATTCGGAATTACTAGTCACTATTAAACTTTAAATGCAATTGCGTAATCTAAGTTATAGATTGTTTTAGAAACAACTATTATTAGTTTGGTTTCTTTATTGTAGCTGATTTGTAGCGGAACGTCTCTGATTTGTAGCTGAACGTTTCTGAATGTCTCTGAATTGTAGCTGAATGTGATTGACTGTGCCGTGATTGTGCTGTTTAATTGTGCGATCGAATTGAGGTATCTGACTGTCTGTCTGTCGGACTGTCTGTCCGTCTACATCTGTCGTGATGTGTAAATATCCGGAAATCTAGAAGTCTTAATGTCCGACCGAGTGTTGGAACTGTCTAGATGTATAAACGTCCGGGGTGGCATCTAAGTAATTGGGACCGTTGGTTCTAGTAGATTCTGTATGCTGTCTGTACGTATAACTGTGGTGGATCCGTGAAGGGCAAGTGGCCGATAAAAGTATTGGGCCAATCCTAGGTATTCGGAGAAGCTGGGCGGCGATTCAGCAGTTGGTGAATCGTACGGTTGTACAGGGTCTAGACACATGTGTGTGTGTTGCAATTGTAGTTACAATTGAATACATTGTTATATTTACATAGTTACTGTGAATCACAGTAGTATTTCAAGGGATTACATGAATCTCAATAACAGTTAGCAACTTGATTAAATACATGTAGATGTTTTTGCTAGATATCGCAATCCATACGTGCGATAGTATAGTTTGATGTTTGTATTTGTTATCGCAATTTATACTTGCGTTAATATAACTTTTGTAAAGATTCCTTGTCTATAGTCCAGGAGATTCCTTGGATCTGTATTTATTTTGTATTAATATTTATTTTATTGTTGAATTGTGAATAGTTGTGAAGCGTGATTGTGGGTTGAATGCATGAGTTATTGTGTTTATACATCATTATTTTTTATTAATAATTTATTTGATAAATTTACATTATCTTTCACATATTGTGTTTGTGTTGTTCATTTAATCCACCATCCACTCGGTAACAATTCTGTTACAAATATATTGCGTTATTTACTTTCTCTCGATGATGCTCAATTTGATGATAATGACTGGATTTATCTGTGTCAATTCTACACGAATTACATCGGATTAAAGCAATGATGGAGTAGCGTGTTGACATCTAAAATCGTTTTCAGTTCTGTCATGGACCGTTTGAAATCATAATGTGGTAAAAAAAAATATGAAGCTTTTTAATTACAAATATCAAAAAGACGCTATGGAATATAATGTTTATTTCATTTTCAGTGCAGTAAGGAGAGTTGCACTGGGAATATATTCGAAATAACAGTACAATTTCGAAATGTGTAATCAAGCTTGAGAACCCATTCCATGGCTCATGTAAGAAAATACATTTTGAAGAAATTCAGGATGTAAATCTGTAAGTTTAATATTTTACCATTCTTATTACCAGCAAAAGAAGACAGCTGATGGCTTGCCACTTGCATGTCATCTGCAGAAAAACAGCAATTTTATGAAATCTACCATCTATCGCTTAGCCTAAATCAGAAGCACTGTATCAAAACAATTATCATGGAATGTGACAAAGCAGCTGATATTTGGCTGTCCACAAAACATCCGTTTTGGTTCATTCAGTTACAACTTTAATCAACCAAAACTTAACTCGCCAACAATACGAGTGCACATGATTAGTTTGCAAAGTAACTCCTAATACTCTATTGGGCACACGTGAATGCAGCATCGTAAAATACTGTACGACTCGGACAATCTAAAGTTAACGCAGGAAAACTGATAACATTTCTTCATTGTCCTTTTATTTTCTTTCAAATTTGAATAATGTTTGATATAACTCTAACTCTACTTTTAATTTTGCGTCTACTTTCGATTTCAAAAAACTTCGGAAGCATTACAAAGATCGACTGCTTAGATCCAGAGTAAAGCACTCTAATAATTATATTTCTGAGCTCATTAAATCAGTATTTGTAGAGAGAAGCGTTATTTGCTGACATTTTATATTAAATTTATCTCTGTTCCCCTAAATTTATGAAGACAAATGTGGAGCCATAGGGATGGAACTTTATTTTATTATGTAAGAAAAAGAGAACTTGATCTTTAAAAAAAGTATATGCTCATGAAAACTGTATCGTTAGATTACAAAGTAACCTTTGAGAAACCGACGCGACACATTTTCTTCAGAAAAAAAGAGCAAAAGATGCGAAGAAACGTAATGCAAGATGCTCTAAGGAGCCAATAAACAGGATCTTAACACATTCCCTGCGTGTATGAGTTACTATAATTTTTAACTAATTTAAATGTGTCAAATGGTTCTAACTTAACCCTACATGTTTCGTCATCTACTTGAACTATGTAATGTTAATATAAAATACTTGCTGACTTTTTTAATAAACTGAAATGTTATTCTATAAGATAAGTTGAAATTTATATGTCACTCACAATACCATGAATGCATCTTGAAGTATATAAAGCGTACATTCTCCTTAAAAGGGACAGACGGCTAACTCAATTCATATGCTGTTGACAGTCACACTCTTAATGGCTTGTGACCCTTTGACCCTTTTGGTAAAATTTCCAACAAGACGCAATTTTATTAATCTCAAGAGTGAGTAATACGTTTAAGTTACTGCTGTAGTTGATTGCCAGCAGTAACATTATGTCTAAGGGATTTCATAATTCATCATGATAAGTCCTTGGTTTAGTGGTAAGCCTGGAGAGAGAAAAACCGGGTCGAATTCCACGATGCAGTACTCTATCATGCATTTAATTAGAAAGAAATTGTGTCACTACTCCAATTTTTGCTTTGAATCTACAAAACATAAATGAAACAGAAAACAAAAACAGAAACGCCTAAAAGCGGTTGGTGAAAACTCGCTTTGCCACTATTGAGAATACTGATCTTAGTGAAATCTATTCCACCTGATATATAGGTAAGTATCTAAATATTACGTAGAATTTACTGACAATTCTGCCGCTAAAATCGATGTCAAATTATATTCAACAGAATTGCGATTATGTTAAATAAGTTAATTGTGTCTAATTTCAGGGCACTCTACGTTCATTCGGGTTCTTTGAACACATGTAAATGATTTAACAAAATCGATATGCAAAATATTTTATCCTCAAGAAAAAAGCATTCTCCAGTTGACTTTATATACAGAAATACCAATTAGCTTTCATTTGCACCAGAAGTAAGCAATTTTTGGCAAATGCTTATCAGCAGCAACTGCTATATTCATGTTTATATATACATGCATATATACATAATTGTTTTTCATTAACAAGAATATCAATTAGATTAATATTTGTTTGTAATCAACATTGATAAATACATCTAGACAAATTCCAACATACCATATATATTTGCGAAAGACGAACCCAACTGCCAACACCCAGATCTGCCGTCACATAATGCGCACGTACATTTGGGTTTGTGCAGTTTGTTAGAATTAATCAATATAACAAAAACATACATTCTGATTTGCAGGCGTATTATGCTACGGCAAATCAGGATATGTGATACTTGCATACGGCACTTATATTACAGCACTCCGTTTAATAAGAATAATTCATAATGCGAACTGTCGTTGCTGGCCTAACGTTGATATTCGCTTTGAAGTCCGTACAAATGCAAATAGACTCAGAACTGCCGTCGCATAATGAGCCTGCAGATCAGGCTACGATGTGTGCTGTATTTGAGATATCTATTTTTATCCCCATCATATATGTTTCGTTTATTTTTCATTGCTTCTTCATAATAATTACCTAAAGAATAGAATTTTTGTTATTCGGAATAATTGAAATGTTTTTGTACGGATGTATAGCAAACATGAAGAAAAAATTAAATTCAATTCATTGTTTTCTCCAATGATATTTCAGTTGTTAAACTAAATGGTCTTAGTTTGCTTTGACTCAAATCGACGTGGCTAAAGAATACTGAATGGAACAATGTAATATATCTCTTTTTATTATAAAAAAAAGGATTACTGTACTTAACTTACCTTATAATCACAATTTTCTAGCTGTAGAGATACATTCAACTTGGCATATGGCCAAGTTTTTAAAGATAAATTCTCAATATCTTGTTTCATCTTTAGGTTTCTTTCAAGCTGTCACTAAAAATAATGTCGACCGTTAGGCTAAATAACTTAATATAAAATGATCTGACACATATTACACGCCAGACATTGCAGACAATATGCGTGTAACGTTACTACGGTAATTGATAGTGAAGCAAAAATGGCGGTCAAAGGTACAAATTTGTTACTGAGCAAGAACAGACTGCAGACTCCGAGCGCCATTACGACCCTCCTGACAATGACGTAGTCGATGGGGTTTCAGTGCGTAGAGAGAGGATACATTCATAACGTCCGGTTACTCGTACAGAGGTGGAAGACCGCATTGATGACCAGCAGCTCATGCTCAGTGCAAGTCTGGAGCAAACGGAGACCCGTCATGTTACATTTACCCACTCCATGCTTTCCAAGTACTCCATCCCAGTCAACGTGATTACAGTTTACCCTTGCATTTAAATCACCAAGAATGACTAGCTTATCTGCCATAGGAACGTCAGCAATGACGGAGTGAAGATCCTAATAGAACGTGACCTTCACTTTATCTGGTTTGTTCATGGTTGGAGCACAGCAAGTGAAGAGGGTAAGGTGCCTGTTTCCAGATAAGAGGGGAAGTGTTATGGTCATGAGTCTGTCGTTGAGTCCCTTGTGAGGTTCAGCCAATTTGCAATCAGTGCTGTCTTCCCTTCAAAGCCACTCTTCACTTCCTCGACTTCCTATACACCTTCAAAAGAATGTGTGTCCGGAGCGCATTTCACAGTGTTCGCCTTCACCTGCAAGCCGGGTCGCGCTCAAGGAAGCAAGGTCAACGTTGTATATGGCGAGTTCCTTTCTTATTAGGGCGGTTCTCCTCTGGAGTCTTCTGCACAGTAAGTTGCGTACATTCCATGCGACAATTGTAAGACGAACAATCCTCAATTTTTCCTTTGTATTTTGAGCTAGAGATTGGTCCTCTCCAACCGCCATATGCTGGCTTGGAACCTTCAGAGCAGACAATGTTTAGGGCATTTGTTCTAGCCCCTTCTTCATGCCAGGCAGGTGAGCATTGCATTCCTGAATAGGGCTTCTCAGTCTTTCAGACGGCTGCCAAATCGCTGTTCCGTCGCAGTGGTGTACAACCCAAATAGCCTGAGCCGCCTATGTGCAGGCTTGCGCCGTCATCTGCCAGTGTACCCATACCTACTGGTTTGTCACTTGCCTGTCGCCACAAGAGTTTAGTGGGTGATGAAATGGGATAGGTGGATTACAAAACTGACTTGCGCCGTGACTTTGTTTAAAGTACGAAAGAGTTGCGCAGTTATTTGACCACACTCTCTCGTTCTAAACGTCACGAGTCCTGCAGCATGACAACGTCGAAACCACCGGTGACGGGGGTGAAGGCAGTGGATGACCAGAACATCCCACGTGTCTCCTTTAGATCTTAGCGCTCCAGGGCGCTTTGCTGGTCATCGCCATTCTGCCCTTTGACCAGCTGATGGTTTCTCCGCGCAGGTTGCTGAATTCAATCATCACATGCTAGCTAAGCAAGGCTTAACTCACAGAGGGTTTAAGACACGTCTATTATCCTCAGCCTGGCTTAGGCGGCCAGTCGAGACCGTTTTCCGAGATCTGGCAGCTGCTTATGCCACAGCTTGGTGGAGCCACATGTGAGAGCCACCCACGAATGAGTACGACACATTAGCCAGCCAGATGTGTTACCCCTCCCAGGATACGCCAAACTCCCCAATCGTTTGAAGCTCACAAATATTTGTTGATGGCTGAGGAGAGCTGATATCGGACGGGTGTTAAATGTAGTGATCCAGAGCTATTAAAAACAGTTTCGAGGCATACAAATGTCCAGTGATATGGACAGATACCCTGATGACGAAGCCTTTTGATAGAGATAGAGTGGGTGTAAAACTCTGTTGACAGTCTAAGTCTTGCGATTTACAATTTTTGTTAATTTTGCCATATTCAAACTTTCTTAATGTGTCAGTCTCAGAAACCCATGCTTCATCACATGTGATACTCCAATAAACGTTTCGGATCACGTTTTTCAAATCTGGCATGCTGCTATATCAATAGTCATCAATGAAAATTTAATTTAAATTAATAATCATTAAATTCCCTTTCCAATTATATACAACTAAAGTTGAATTTATTCCTCAACTCAACTTTATTTCCGGCGCACAACAAAAAACTAAGGAAAAGCAATTACAGAATTACTGAAAATTTTAAATGCACTTTCTAAAATAGTGTCCAAATTACCTTTGATCAATAACATATATGTTAAACAAGCGTCCAAGTATCATCGTACACTTACCAAAACTGAATAAGTGTCTTGTTTCTTTCAATATATATTTAAGAGTTTTCATCCAAATTAATATACTTTGAAGTTGATAACTCTTTCAAATTTACAAACACTTCCCATTTTGTCTTCATATATCTGTGTGTATGTGTGTGTGTGTGTGTGTGTGTGTGTTGTATTTTATTTTTAACGTAGCTGTAACAATTTCGCAGTCATATCCCTACGATATCTTCAGTATGACAGTCTAGCGGTGGGCATTTGGTCGCATACATATAGAATGATGTCCCACCCAGTCACATTATCCTGACACCAGGCTGACCAGTCCGAACACTAACTTCTTAATGCTGAGCACATAGCGACAAGCTGTTAGCACCAGTTTTACAACATTTTGGTATGACTCGGCAGGCATTAAAACCCACGACCTACCACAATCCATGCTAACGCTCTAACCACAAGGCTTTCGCAGCGAACCTGCCATATCTGACATAATCACTAAATATATATAATCGAACCTTGAATGTTTCATATTGCAATTGCACGTACTGTAATCCAATGAAACTCTTCAAGGTTTCTGACTTTACCAAAAACACCAAGCAGAGAGCTAATGCCAACGCGGTATACATGTGATACATGTAATGAAGACATAGGACTAGTCTAACTTTCCCCAAGCTGTTGGGAGTATAACCGTATTATCTTTACGTTGTGGCTAAGATTTATTTGCTCATCCAAATCACTCTAATCTATTTAATGGTGATTGGTCAATTCAACTGGGCCCCCATGCGATTGGTTACATCAGGCATCATGTTATCTGTGATTAGTCAATTCAAAGGTGAGGGAGGGGTGGATGTGTTATTGGTGTTCGGTCTGTTTAACAGATGAACCGTATTTCATTAAGGTATTGCACAGTAACAACGTCCTTTGTACTGTATGAGATGTTGTATGAGATGTTCAGAAGCATCTGTCAACTCAATACATAAATTGTAATTATTTTCGGAATATTATATATGACTATGTACCTTTTCCATTTCCTAATTATGAGGTAATACGCCTAAACACCTACCTACCTGGCAGTGCGTTCTTTCATAATCATAGTGAGATATTGGGCTAGATTTGAATCTCGTGCAGCAAACGTGTTTTCTTTATCTTACATCTACCATTAATTACTAGAGATATTTACATCAATGCATCTGTTCTTGCCCAGTTCATGCGCAGGTTTATCGTTGTCATGACGAATTCGTAACTAATTATGTTCTCCACATTGCTGTTACGTTGACACACCCACTGAGTAGTTAAAGCTACAAGGCTGCATAGAGCTATCTACTTAATTGAATCACTACGTAAGCATATAGAAATTAATCAGCCCATCAGCAAGATATGTTATATATCTGGATACATAGTTATGATAATGTTCCTATTTTGTAACACTAATGAACTTCTAATTTAGTCATTGAGGTGAGGGTGGAGGAAAGAGGTTGTTTATTCTAATATACGTTTTGAAATTATGTTTGGTTTTGATTCATACCTTTAATTATAAGTGGTACTAACTTTTTTTTCAGAGCTAAACAGGAAAGATAATAGAAAAACAGGTTAAGTTTTACCTACGCTCTGTGTTCATCTGGTATGTATATATTCTGTGATAATTTATAAACATCAAATTAAATAGTTAATTTTGTACATGATTCTATAATATCTTTTAAGAGAATTCAAGCTACAAATATGTTGCTTACTTAGATTTTAGTTCTCAACACAGCCTTGATAATGCCATTAATATGAATAAATACTTCCCAATAATTAACAAACATCTGCCCCTCTTACCTACACAATGAGCATCCTGTCAATTCTTCCTATATGCGAGTTTCAAAATTGGCCATTATGAACATGGCACAAGGTAATATCAATTTAAACCTTACAAATATAGATACTGTAATAAATTTGGGGTATACATTTGACAGCGCCCCGTTTTTAAGCAATTCTTAGATTTATTTGTGTGATTATTTGGTATTCGGCGCCATGGAAATATTCCTAGCCTGAAATAATTAGCCAATTATTAGGAGCAAACGTCACAGAGCCGAGTGTTAGTGAATTTGAACCATGCTCGGGTTCGTTAGTAGCGAATTTAGGTCCAAGCCGAATGACTGTCCCTTTAGTAACATAGTTCATATTGAAATCTAGTTACTAGTGTTGTGGTTGAGATGGCAGTATTTACGGTAGGAAACCAGTAAATTACACAATGGAATAAATAAGTTGGGACTTGGTAGATACCGATAATGTGTCCATAGTGGAAAATAGGCGTAGTTATATAAGCGTGATACGTCGGAGAATGTGTGGATTGACTGGTCTAGGGCGGCGCAGTAAAATAGTTCCCAGTATAGAAAGGGAATACTAGTGAATTTTCTATGGCATAACGGACTGGCGGTACGGAAATCTGATGATAATGAAGAAAAACCATGCAAAGGTAATGATAATGGACTTTTGGGCAAGTAGTTTTAACTGTGGTCACCAATTGATCAGAGTAAAATTTAGTAAATAAAGACAGACACGTCTGACTTTCCATTTTACAAATCAAGCTATATGGAAGTCTTTCTAAATTTGGGGAAACTTATGACTTCCAGCGGGATTCGCGCTAGGATGTTGATACCGCTCGGTCAAGTGAATACCCCTGTGCGTGTAACAATACTAACAGAAAACCTGATTTGCGTACTGTTTATGTGTGTACGTTTTGTTACAGTTTCCTGAGACTTAACAGATTTATTTCAACTCTCAAACACCATATAAAACCAGCCGTAAATCTGTCAGAATAACACAAATATGGCTTCTGGTGGACGTCATTCGGAATCTCTCTATAGACGATTTCTACACCGTAGAATCCATGATAAACTCGCCTATGATCATCCATGCAAACACTAAGATAATAACACTATTATATATAAACATTGGTTTTCTTGATGTCGGATTACATTTCATGACATATATATTCAAACACGAATGTGACATATCTGAATGCATACCAGACTCACAAAACATGTTAGAGAGAGAGAGACGGATAGTGAAATAAACAGTGACGTAGACACTAGAACGTCGCATCATATGCGCTAAATAGTAGTATATTCTAAACCGATTCGATGAAATTTGAATATTCAATATAATGACTTCACAAACTGTTATGATTTTTGGTGAGAGTATCTATGTCATACTTATATTCTGCAAAAGTATGGTTTAACTAATTATAAGAGATATGGTAATCGTCGCCTGGTAAACCGTGGTAACAATGATGTTTATCACACATGCTGTATATTACAGTGAAATTCGCCCCTTCTCCGAACATTTCTGAAAACGGATTGGTCAATTTGTTTTGGTAAAACAATAATTTAATTGAATGCTGTTTGTCTTAAAATTCCGAATTCTTTGTCCAGTTTGTAATTGTCGAGGTAGCGGTAGAAGCTGTATCTGCAAGGACACGTTGCAGCATAGCATTGATTTCAACAATAATACGAAGCGTCCCAGAAGTCATCATAGGTGTTGCATACGTCAATGAATTCGTAATCTAACAAGTGTAACATCTCCGGCCCATAGAGTAACAGCTGACAAACTAATGAGTACTCATTGATGACTTTTGATGCCTTGTTGACGGCTACAAATGTCGTCTCATATGGTTTCACATAGAGCTTCGCAAATGAGACACGTTCTTGTTGGAGGAATTTGTTCCCAAAACCACTCAAGACAATCGTGAGGGAACAATAAATGTCCCGGGTGACCTCCACGAACATAATTCGTAACATTTCTTTAAGAGGTCAGCGACGCATCAAGTCAAGTCAACGCGTGCAAGATTATGAGAGTAAACCCACCGAAACATCATCATTATGTTGCTTTTGTCACTGGGTACTTCAAGCATACGTGTCACAGATATGGTGTATGTATGTTTGTGCCGACCCCCAAACATATGCTCTAAATGGATATTTTCTGGGAAAATAATTAACTGGTTGACAATAAAGAAATCTTTGACCACGCAAGCGCTTCTGTGAAATCGTTAAGTTCAGTAATGGAAAGTTGATTGCTCGCGAATGATGCAATCGTTTACAACCGATCCAACGCTGAGCATTGCATAAACATATTTATTAACGCCGAGTTCTGTCGGGATAAAGCACATCGAATGATCAGTGAGCAAACGTAGTTTGAACACATTTCACCGTGTTTAGGTGGTTGAAGTTTAATCTTTGATGATGCAATGCTGAGTGTCATTTGTTAACCAAACCCAATCATTATTGTGTAAGATGTCATATGAAAACACATACCGCAAATTCAACTCTGGCTGTAACGCGCACTTGCTTATCCCAAATCGCTCCAATTTGCGGCCGTTGTGGGGAAAAGAAGTTTAATATTGTGAAAACATATTGAACTTCCAGGTGTATCGTGTCCAGGTTTACAAAAGTGGACGGTGATATCGATACTGCGATACACAGTTCATAACTCTAATATCCGACCAGCCACCAGAGAAGAACTTATAAACCGAGTCGATGTTATAAGTTACCGTCATGTACTAGAGCTTAACATATCAAGTGTGTATGTCAACATGACGATGTGAAACTCTTTCATAACATAAATTAAATCAATCCTACACCATAAGAAATAAACGCAAGATGGATCATCAAAGGAGGTATGAAGGCAAGTGTGCGAGTGACAACGCCACCGATTATGCCATTCATTGGGGGCAAACTAGCAATGCAATAAATATGGAGAACCGGGACTTAATCTACTATAATTTGTGTTGTTGTTTAAAGGGTTACCCTACCGTTAAACTGTTATCGAGCGAGGCAAATATTACTCACGGGATCGCTAGAGAGAAGCTTGCCAAACAAAACTTTCCTCTGAGTGGTGATATCTGAGGACTGCAAGATACGTTTGCCATGCAGATACATTTATAATTCCGTAAGATCAGATACGCGAGTGCGTCATAAAACTACGCGCTAACCATAGTGGATGTTTGCAGGAAGCAGAAACTTTGACGTCCAAAGATTCAATAAGTGTCGCAGTAGCGCTCAAATAATATCTGCATGTTGTCTTTTTCTGTGACGACATCTTTGGATTTTTCAATAACCGGTGAGTAAGTCCACGCCTTTACCCGTGCGAATACTTTTCAATATATCCAAATAAACGGCATGCTGACTACCCAAATGTAACATCACACATAATGCATGACTGAGCAACTTGGTCAACGCCAACAGCGAGCAAATGAGATTTACACCATTTTACATGTCGTTTCTTGCATCAATTGCTGCATATTGTAATTAAAGTTTCTATATACAAAACGTTGTGTTTATAAACAAGAAGAACTTTTTATCTTTCATGTCAATTTATGGTCAGATTATTTATTCTACTACGAACTGTGCAAAGCATGATGACCTCATAACGGTGATGTTACAAGACATGTTAGCGTCTCGTAAGCAATTTGTTTTGTCACACGGTATCGTCTGCTGCTTGACCAAATATCGTTATTCCTGTTCCATTACACCAACTCGAGACTGACCATCCATACTGAACGAATTTCAAACATGTTGGTAAACTTACCTTTGAACCTGAGATTATTTACGATTACCATGTTGCCTCTGAGTAAATAGCTTGATATAGTGGTTCTGTGTTTTTGCATCGGAATAACTTTGCACAGAAATGTAACCATGTCAGCGCGTTCCGTATCATTTCATCGTATCCTTATATCCTTTATTATGGGAAAAGAATTCATTGTTGGGCATATATATATATATATATATATATATATATATATATATATATATATATATATATATATATATATATATATATATATACATAATGTTCTAAAAGCCTTTATCTATTTGGTGTAAACTTACGTCTCTGATTTAAAAGATTTCTTCTAAGATGATGTATAATTGCATTTAATTTGTGGCGTTTTATTATATTTTCGTTCCTCAAATTATTTACCGATCTATTACCGGCATTTACGTTGGATGTTAATATCATGGATGTGTTGTTATCTATCGACCCTAAACGGACAACATTTAATTCAAAAGGATTCTTCTTAGAGACACTAAGCAGATGACTCATCAACAATGTTAATAATACCGACTGCTTGTTGTTGTAATCAAATTAGGTAGCACCAACCAGCCCTAAACAGCATACATCAATCCAAAATGGTTTGTATTACAAACATTAATACGATTACTTCCAAATGATGTTATTAATTCTGAGTATGTGTTTTTTTAATCAAATTAGGTCATTCCCGAAGGAAGTGCGTTGATAGTACGTGTAACGCATTTTAAGCGTCTAGCTGCATTATCTGAGCGTTAAGGATGAACATCGAAAGGTCATTAATTTTTATTTAATGAGTTTTCAAAAACTTACATATGTAATAGCAATTAAATCGACACTTGTATGCGTTATTATACAAACTGTAAAGATGATTTTCTTGCAAACTAAGATAATGAAATTAAACATTATTTGTCTCATTATAATATAACATCATTTATTTTAATGATTTCACATTGCACGCGACAAGATGAATATTAGAACTGCAATGCGAAAATTACCTTTCCAAACACTTTATTAGAAAACAAAAAACATTAGTACTTTAAGAAAAAGTTTAAACAACATTTAGTAAGTATAGAACATCCTGATTTTATATACCTATTGATTGTATTATTGACTTGACTAATTAAATACTAATATATTGACTTGACTGATTAATCACTGTATTATTGACTTGACTGATCATTAATGTATTATTGATCTGACTTAGTATTCACTGTATTACTGATCGTATTACTTATTCAGTGTATTATAGATTTGATGATTATTAACTGTATTACTGAATTGACTGATTATTCACTAATTACTGACTTGACTGATTATTCACTAATTACTGACTTGACGCAAGTGTTTATTCACTAGATTATTAACTTGGCTGATTATTCACTATATTACTGACGACTGATTATTCACTATATTACTGACGACTAATTATTCACTATACTGTATTATACACTTGACTGATTATTCACTATATTACTGACGACTGATTATTCACTATATTACTGACGACTGATTATTCACTATATTACTGACTTGACTTATTCTTCACGGTATCATTGTCTTGAGTGCTTATTCACTATATCACTGACTTCACTGATTATTCACTATATTACTGACTTGACTGATTAGTCACTATATTACTGACTTGACTGATTATTTACTATATTACTGACGACTAATTATTCACTATACTGTATTATACATTTGACTGATTATTCACTATATTACTGACGACTGATTATTCACTATATTACTGATCTGACTGATTATTCACTATATTACTGACTTGACTGATTATTCAATATATTACTGACTTGACTGATTAGCCACTATATTACGGACTTGACTGATTATTCACAGTATCTTTGACTTGAGTGCTTATTTACTATGTTATAAACTTGATTGATTATTCGTTGCATTATTGATTTAATTGCTTATTCATTGTCTTATTGACTTGACTGATTATGCTTTGTATTATCGACTTGACTGTTTATTCTCTATATACCTGTTGTTTTATCTTAATCTCTGGTTTAATAAGTGTTTAATCTTTGGTACGAATTGATGGAATGGACGAGTAAGGGACCGTGTTTCTGTGATGTTATGTATTCCGGCGAAATCTTGTGTTACCTTACTCCACGTTTGTCTGTCTGCCTGTCTCTCTCTCTCTTTATATATATATATATATATATATATATATATATATATATATATATATATATATATATATATATATATATATATATTCGTCTGTCATTGGTTGGCAATCAGAAAGCAGAAAGATTGTTAAATAATACCTCTTATTTACGAATTTTTTTTGGGGTAATCAAAATGTGAGTTCTGAGAATGGTACCTCTTAAAAGTTCGCAATCGTGTTTAGTTTTCAGACGACATTAGCAATATTCATGTTGGTGGACTTTCATTTATGGTTACGTAGTTCCTCTAAATAGGAAAATAGTCATGCATTAGCTTATAAACGTGTGTAATCCGTCTAACAAGAATATAGCAGGACAATAACTTCGGCGCTCCTAGAAGTAATACATGGAAGAAAACAAATTTCCACAACAATTAGAAAACCGGATAATGATTTGCTAAATCGAAAGCATAGACGTTTTCTTCAACATCGGCGCTTGTAATTTCTAAATTTCATTTTACCTGAAATTTAATGCAGTAGTTGAATGATAGATGCCACCGTTTACCGAGAAGTCATTGGGCATAATGGTGAACAGCACCTACATTTTGTGTTAGAAACTTAGGTCAAATGTAGACGCGGTCCGGGTGAAACTAGCAAAGTTCAAATATAGTGCCATTCCAAACCAAGTTAAGATGTTTCTCGAGTATATCGCCTTCATCTTAGGCCTACTACCAATACAAAATAGTCCAGTAATGTAGGGTTATATGTTGTATGCGTACTGATTATAGAGGTTAACAAAACGAATAACATTTGGTATCTACCAATACAATGTATTAAATCTCCGAAATCAATTCAATTGGGTATAACTCAACTGTAAATGTTGTCGGAATTAGCCACCAAAAGAAACATATTTTCGATGTTTCTCATGGCAGACCTACTCCCATTGAGTGAAACTTGGCTTTAAAGAACGTTAAGTAGGACAATTCGACCAGCTAACAACTAATCGCGGATAATGCTCTTCGAGCTAGGTAAGCGATTTGTTGAACTCGGTGTACTGAGTAAAAATTACCCGTCACTATTCGACTATCGATAAGTGCTTGATGCAGCTCTGAAAACCTGCAATTATGACTAAAGTTACTTTTATATGCTCTCTCTCTCTCTCTCTCTCTCTCTCTCTCTCTCTCTCTCTCTCTCTCTCTCTCTCTCTCTCTCTCTCTGTAGTGTGCTTCATGCATATGCATACGAACAAGACACTTTATTGTATTGATGTTTATTTTTTATTGTTTTTCTTTTCACACTATTTAAGTCTCAATATATCTGGATCACTGAAGACACAACTGTAGTTCGAGGTTGACTCAGATAAATGTTTGTAGAAACGCAATCAAACATAATTAGGTTCAGCAAACGTTCAAAATTAGAAAATCATTGAAAGCAATTTCCTACGAAGAAAATATATTCAAAAACCATAGCAAGAATCGCTATTAGAATAAATTTACGGACAAAACATCACGATTCAAACCAGCCGGAAGAAGCCTAGTAATGTGGGAAAGTACAACCCTTCACAACCCACTTGATAATACAGATATCGAGCAACGAGGCTTTTCAGGGAAATTAGATAGATTCCTTTGGAAGACAGCTGCAATCATACAAAGCGATAAAATAAATCACAGCTTGGTCTGAAGGAATTAGTTTCGGTGATATTCAATGTATTTTGCAAATGTATCACAACCTGGAAGTTTAAGATTAAAGCTCCAATTCGACTGAAAACGCTACACATACAGATAAACAAAGACTGCTAAGCTCTTCGGCAAGTCAGAAAAAACTGACTGAATTTTGATCTCCTGAAAATAGGCAAACATATTTATCACGACATCTGTCATCGAAATATGGTTGTTCCTATTTCCTTGCACTGTAGTTTGTCCATTCTATTTCTTTGTGTTTCATATTTATTGTTTCTTTTAATCTCTTCATCAATCTAAGGTTTAAGTCCCTCTGCTGTTCCTGCTGACCATTTTCTTTTCATAGCCATTTCTCATCTATCACTCCATTTAAATTATCCATGATGAGAAAGATGCTTTGAAGTATTATTCGGTTAAGCTGTATTTTGTTTAATATTAAAAACGTATACAACCATGTCGAATATTGACATGTACCTCTTGCAATTTAAAACGTGCATTAACTAAACTTTTTAAACTCTGATAAAAGATTGTCTGCATGTCTATAAATGAACCAAACTCTGAGTATTTTCTTTCCTAATGTTTTGGAAATATGTGGGATCTACCAGTGCTTAACGGGATGTAATATTGTTGTAATATGTCCACACGAAAATTAAATACCATATGAAACTCCCTTGAGACAAAGAAAACAAATGGGTACTTAAAAAATATTTTCAGTTGGATCATTATGTTTTAAATAACACGTTAAGAACTTTTGATGTTTGTAGAAAGAGTAAAATAAATTAATATTGTAATATAAGAACCAAGCTGATGAACAGTTTGAATAACTCCCAAGAGTGTCGTAAAACTTATTCGTTTTCTCCGCCCCATTTTCCGTGAACATCTTTTATTGCCCACGTCGTAAACATTTCATTTCTTAAAGCAAAAGAATAAAAAGGGAGGAGGCGATGCGTATACTTCAGTCATACTCTTTCTCTGGAGAGAAATAAAGATCAAGCTAGGACAAGACAGAGAATAAAAATGACTGAATGGCCATTGCAATACTCAAAGCACAATATTTTGTTAAGCTAGTGAAGCAATCAGTCTGAATACTTGGAAAGAATATAAGGAAAGTATTACAATACTTGAAGCTTTAAATATGGCGATTTTCGTTTCTATCTATTAGTGTTATTACATTTATTATCATATTAGTTCATTATTCCCTGTACATGGCTAATATCGAGTCGATGAACCATCCATCCGTCCACCTCACAAATCATCTAACGTGCCAAAATTACTTAATAGGGAATACATAGTTAATACATAGTAATGTATTCTAATTTTAAATTCAATATATTTTTAAATTGACAACTTTGTCGGGGAAATAGAGCGACATGGGCGTTGGTTGGGCGGAGAAATATTGAAGGGATATAAGTATATACAGTACAATGTTTTCCCGTTAAAACCACAACCTCATGCCATTTCCTGAGGTCGTCAGCGGAGAGCTAGTGAGATAAATATTTAATGTAACCATTTTATATAAGACAATCGTATATTTCTACACATGGACACATATACCTATCTACACATGACACAGTAGAGAAGATATTTTCTTCACTCATTGCATTGTTTTCTTTTTCAGTTATTATTTCTTATTGATATAACTTATTTAAATACATTCTGGAATGCCTCATTGTGTTACATATGGACTTTCGGGACTACTGGAATTAATTCGGAATATTCTATATTTAGGACTTGTAATAAGACATTTAGAACAATGTGTTGTTTAATTCCAATAATTGTGCTTCTTGAACGATTACATTGTATTATAGTGACGTAAATTGCTTATTCATTTTACTTAAATGTTACTTTTAATAGAAGTGAAATAAATTGCTTATTAATTTTTAATTTTACTTAAATTGATGCTTTTACTATCTCATATTTCTGTTATATATTTTATTCCAAGAGTCGTAACAAAAGTAACATTTACAGAAATTCAAACATCAGAGGTCTCCATTTATTCACTAATTTAGAACCCTTCAGTTCCTGGAGCAATCATCCTATTTTTTTTTTCTAAGCAAACCTATAACAAGATTACCAAATCCAAATTATAATGTTCCGATTGCGCATTGAGTAGCAAAACACGTACTGCTCTGCTACATCTGAACCCAAATAAACACATTACTGAAATTCATTATGAAATCTAGCCTACAATCAATGTAATACATTAATAAACTAGGTGAAATATAGTAGTACTATTAATGTATTACATTAATAAATGATCCTTATGAAATATAGTCAACAATCAATGTAATATAATAATAAACATGATATGAAATATAGTAGTACTATTAATGTATTACATTAATAAATGATCCTTATGAAATATGGTCAACAATCAATGTAATATATTAATAAACATGATATGAAATATAGTAGTACTATTAATGTATTACATTAATAAATGATCCTTATGAAATATGGTCGACAATCAATGTAATATATTAATAAACATGATATGAAATATAGTAGTACTATTAATGTATTACATTAATAAATGATCCTTATGAAATATGGTCAACAATCAATGTAATATATTAATAAACATGATATGAAATATAGTAGTACTATTAATGTATTACATTAATAAATGATCCTTATGAAATATAGTCAACAATCAATGTAATATAATAATAAACATGATATGAAATATAGTAGTACTATTAATGTATTACATTAATAAATGATCCTTATGAAATATGGTCAACAATCAATGTAATATATTAATAAACATGATATGAAATATAGTAGTATTATTAATGTATTACATTAATAAATGATCCTTATGAAATATAGTCAACAATCAATGTAATATAATAATAAACATGATATGAAATATAGTAGTACTATTAATGTATTACATTAATAAATGGGGGCCCCGAGTGGCCGAATGGTCTAAAGTGCTTTCCATTACGGACCACTGCCGTCTTACCTCTGTCTGCGTGGGTTCGAGTCTAAGATTCGGCTAATGTAGTTATGTGAGAAAGCTTGCCAGTAGCTTATTGTGTGTCTTTGGTTCTTTCCGGGGGTTTTCCCAGGTTCTTCCTCCATCAATTAACCTGGCCGCCATGTATAGCCTATCGGGTGCTGCAAAATGGCGTAAAACCCTAAAACAAAAACAACATTAATAAATGATCCTTATGAAATATAGTCGACAATCAATGTAATACATTAATAAACATGGTATTAAATGTGTGTGTGTTTGTGTGTGTGTGTGTGTGTGTGTGTGTGTGTGTGAGTGTGTGTGTGATTAGGATTTTTAACGTAGCTTTAACAATTTTCCAATCATATCGCTACGATGTCTGCAGTGAGGCAGTTTTTAATGATGTTTAGCACTGGGGCATCATGTCCCACCCAGTCACATTACCCTAACACCAAGCCGACCAATCCTAACACTAACCTCTTAATGCTGAGTGCCAAGCGAGGCAGCTATTACTACCATTTGTCTAAGTCTTTTGTATGACTCGGCCGGGCATTGAACCCACGAACTCCCGCTTCCGCGGCGGACGTTCTAACTACTAGGCCACCGGAGCGGTGGTATGAGTATGAAATATAGTAGTACTATTAATGTATTACATTTAATAAATGATCCGTATGAAATATAGTCTACTAACAACGTAACAGATTAATAGAGGATCAGTGTGATACATTGCTTACTAATACAGTAATGTAATACATTAATAAAACTCATTATGAAAAATAGTCTACACTTAAAGCATCAGATAAGTAAAGGTCTTCTCTGAAAACAATTTAATATCAAAATATCACATTAAAATACAACCGATAATGGAAAGCTGCTACAATACAGACATACAGAGAGACAAATCAAAATCGAAAGCTCAGTACATGTGTGCCTATATGACATTGTAAAAAACATATAACGTTATAATAAGTAGGTTCCTAAACTCAAACAGTTTGAAGGCTGTCTTTGGGATAGATACGCTTGTAGTTAGCACCTTGGTAACTAAAACACGTCTCTCTTTATTCACTTCGCAACATTAATGTATTTAAATTTAATTGCGTTAAGTCGGCCACCAAACTGGCTGATCAGCATATACATTGCGCGGTAAATAAAAATGGTCTGATATACTAAATCAATACATATTATATAAATGAAGTTAAACTAATAGTGTGAGAAACCTGACACTGTCTTTAGCACACGAGAGAGAGAGAGAGAGAGAGAGAGAGAGAGAGAGAGAGAGAGAGAGAGAGAGAGAGAGAGAACGGAGCTATAAAAAGCAGAATAAGATATGCAATATATACATGACCATGGAATGTGGTGTTGTGGATGAACTGGTTTTGGAAGTAAAGATATTCAATATAGCAACACATTTCTCAGTTGTTTTAATCTTCTGATCTAATGTTATTCGTTATACATTGGTGGTATCATTAAAAAATATATCGTTATCAGCACCAAAGTCAAAGTGTTTGAGAACTAATGCATTTGCAAATACTCACAAATGAGTTCTGTCATTAACGTCTTCCATTAAAAACACATTCATTCGAATAGATATGAACATGATTTAGGATGCACACGTATGAATTCGATTAATAACATAAAAAGTCTTGAATGTGACGGAGGAACATAGTGTAGTTCTATAGTTTGAAGTCCACAGAACTGTTTCTGAACCTAAGACATAGTCTGAATCCGATTGAATATGGTTAGAACATGAGAGATAAAATTCACCTGACAACACAGCAAGTAGTCATCAAATATAGCCTTCACCTATGCTCTTTCTGCCAAGCAAACTAGAAACCTCCCACATGATTATACCTAATGGTGGCGACAATCGCTAATTTGGTTCATTTTTCATCTGATTTAAAGTATCTAAAAGTCGTTATCAAAATGTTCGAGGTTTTCTTAATTTCGTTGAAGTCTTCATCAACTTCCTTCTTTTAGCAGCTAGCATAGTCAAATATTCACTAGTTTCCTAGTTAAACTGCCTAGCTCTTCTTCTGAAAATTTAATTCCTTTGAAAGCAAATTGCACACCTCCTTTGTTGTCATGTTTATCCTGAGTTTGTTACACATTCATCTACAACACTTTTCATTTCTAGTTATTGAATAAATTCAGGACAATTGTTTTGTCTGTAATAGTTTGCAATGGATTTAATTCTTCTAAACTGCCAGGGTTATTGCTAACCACGTGACATTATAAATATACCTTGTCACTTTGGAAGAATCAAGTCAATGCAAAATGTTTGCTCCACACACGACATGAACAATAAACATGTTTCTAGCAGTGTGAGGACAATACAAGTAATTTCAGAATGCTATATTTAGTTAGCAAATATCTGCCTTCCTACACTCAGCAATTGAAAGTTGCTAAACGAAAAATACGTGCAAATAAATGGTACTAACAGGGTACTACATACGCTTATGGCAAACGCTGAAGCTCTCATTGATCAAAAATGAAACAACTGCCAACATCATGCGTGAAATATACGGAGTCATAATTCAGATAGCGAACATTCGTTTAGGTTATTTTTGATCTGCTCTCAATATAACAATTTAGAGCCATACACTAAAGTATTGTTGGTGATGCTACGAGGAACAAAGGATTAATTTAGTTTGTAGATGTTTTAGTCAATACTACTAAATTAAACATTTATATGTAAATGTACATACGATCATTATGGGATGTCTCTCATATCAGGGAAAACAGTCGGTTGTTGACTTGTTTCGATATACTTGAAAATCACCAAATTCATTTTAAAATTGTAACACATAATCCACAAAGACTTTTAATGTTGCTGTTTTCGAATTGACAAGTAAAACTATTTTTCAATAGCAATAATACATAGTTCATGTCCAGTTTAAACCTATTTCTTTCATTAGCTGATACAGGTTCATATCATTGAAAACAACCTTTTATCGAATGTCTTGATTTATAAGCAATTTCATCTCTAAAATGTGTAAATTATCTGACCATATCGTTTAAGTGAATCGGCTTCCTTTCATTGTTTGCACACACACACACACACACACACACACACACACACACACACACACACACACATACATACATACATACATACATACATACATACATACATACATACATACATATATATATATATATATATATATATATATATATATATATATATATATATATATATATATATATAGGGTAGTACCATTAGATTTCGTTTTGTGGCTTCGTTACTATCGTGAGATTTTCCTTAAATCCTCCAAACAGAGCTGTACCGTAGAGACAGCCATAAATGCAAATCACATCTTAACTTATAAGGAATTCTCTATAATGAAGAAGTCTACAGCATTTTGCCTTACACAGTGTCTGTGTGACTCGTGCTTCCTGCATATTATAAAGTAAAGTCTGTTTATTTATAACTTGGGTCTGTCGCTTTAAAAATAGAATCGTTCGGTGTTGTAACCGAAGTCAAAGCTAGGAGCCAAAGCCACACCATCTCTCTTGAGTCTATAAAAAAAATATAACATTAATTTATAGTCTGATGTACACTAGTGATACAATTAACGGTATTACGACTCTGTGATTTTAACACATTTAATAGAAAAGATTCGGAAGCAACAAGATGTGTAACATTTTTCAAATACTTTTATCTCCACAGAATATAATGTGAAACTATAATAAAGGAACTTCAGGTAAACCAAACTAATTTCCAAATATTGCAAGAATTACACATAGCTTTTTCTAGTGATTAAAGTTTTGAATGAAATTAGTGGAAATCCGGATTAAATCAAATGCTGGAAGTGTTGAATTGCAAGTGGTGGTCCGTAGAGTGATAATGTGCCAACAATATTTGGTTTTAGACTCAGCTTGAGTCAAACAGCATGTTTACCAAGACCAAAATCACTTTAATGCAATCTAAGAATATGGCCTTATTTGACATTTCTGTATAAATTGAAGTTTCTGCTTCTAAGTATGTTATTTTTTAAACGCACTTTGTATTACAGGATAAGTATCACTATAATTAAATAATTGGATTACATTAAACTCCAGCCAAGAGAACTACTGAACATACAGAATAAAATTAATAAGATGACACAGTCCTCTACCTAGTCTCAGGTCACATTTACTTTCGGTTCATAATGTCTACCTAATTAAAATTACTGGTTATAATTAGGAATCTATTACTAAAATTACCATATCAAGTTTAGTAAACAACAATAATAGACGCAATTTCATGAGAAATTTCCAAAGTATTCGACTCAGATTGAGATAAGCAGATTGTTTACGAAACCAAAATCGATGATTCAAGTCCGGTAGAAAAAGAACTTGATGTTGTCCAACATACAGTGTTACATTTCCAATAGCATATAATTAAACCGAAACTTTATAAAAGTAACTAACAAAAACTGTAAATTAAATACACATAACAATGTGAAAATGAATTTTAGTTTCCAAATATATCGATTCTCTGAAAACAATGTTTTTGCACATTTACATATAATTGTTGAAATTCTTGTTCATTCTGCACGATACTATTTTAATCCCATTGAGTGTATGCACTACTTGCAGTCTTTGGTAAGTCATATTTTGCTTTCAGTTTATTCTATCATTTCTTGTTGCGTTTGTAATAATGTAATAATGTAATAATGTATAGAATCCCTATATACGTTGCTTTCGTACAATCAGATTTCATCCACGATTTCCAATATTAATCATAGCATTTATTCGTGTAGTTTAATTTCAGTAATTACTAAATGTCTAATGAAAGTTCCCACAAAACTCTGCCAAAGGAAACGTGTTCCAGATGAAGAATTATTTAGCAAACTCTGTACGTATCTACACTGTTAAACGGCGTTCTTGAATTAACCTCATCTATGTTCTGTAAACAATCTTTCCAAATCAAACTGATTTTCAAAATGATTTTGGATAAATTTGCAGGTCTTTATATCATAAGGATTTACTGATATGTGCATATTGTTCATGGTAAAATCTTTATACAGAAAATATATAATTGACTGCGTCACCCTTTACACTATCGACATGCCTACTTTTTCGGGAATATGAGATAAGCTGAATGTTCCCTTTGATTTATGTAATTTTATAATCCTTGAGCTTTCTGGAATCCCACATAAAGTTTTGCATTCGTTTACATAGTGTCTCTTTTGCAACTCCTGCCCCCACCGCTATGTTTTAAATGTAGTGAGGAATTTGTTTATTGTTATCTATATTAGTATATTCAATACTATCAATCATTACCCATTATAATCCAATCATTATCAATCATTACCCATTATAATCCAATCATTATCAATCATTAACCATTATAAAATCCAATCATTATCAATCATTACCCATTATAATCCAATCATTATCAATCATTACCCATTATAATATATGGTACATGCTTGAAAATATTGGTAACATGTTCCATTCACAGACCATACTCGTTTTGACTCTTTTAAAATATATTGCGATGTTTAATTTTCTTTCGCCTTTATCCTTTTCCAGTTATTGATGTCTTTCAAAAATGCACTTATTTCATGCTTATTAATATATGTATCGTGCTCTCTTCCTCTTCAGCGAAGAGGAATGCGGTGGACATGTCGTTTCGGAAAATGAGTTTATATTTTGCTTCATTATTATTTACTGAAGATTTTCCATTAGGTCCAGAAACTAATTATTCCTCTCTATTGTATTTGTAGTTTATAATATTTATTATTTTGGTCGTCACAAATAGTTTCCAATTTACACCGTCCACGTTTCGCATAATAAAGTAGTGTGGGGACTACACCTGCCCTGTATACCTTACGTTTGGTCTGAATGCTGATACAACTTCTATTCCAGACGTCGGCATACAATCTGACGAAAGTTGCGCTGGCTCTGGAATTGCTGAAGTTTACCTCATCGTCAATAGGTATGCTCTGTGACAGTGTGATCCCAACGTAGGTAAAGCTGTTCATTACATTGAGTTTGTGGGCGTTGATGGTGCTGTTGGGCTCACCATAGGGTTTACCAGAAGCCAGTTCATGCATGACGTCAGTCTTCTTGGTACTGATGGTAAGACTAAAGCTTGTGCAGGAGCTATAGAACATATCAACACTGCATTGCAGATCGGCTTCTGAGCCAGCACTGGGGACGCAGTCATCAGCCAATACAAATCACTGTTGGTGTCTGTCATGACCTTGGTTTTCGCATGAAGCCTCCTGGGATTTAATATTTTTCCATCAGTACGATACCTGATGCCGACTGCAACCTCTCCGTCTCTGAAAGCATTAGTCAGCATGGCGGAGAACAATAGACTGAACAGTGCCGGTGCCAGAACACAACCCTGCTTGACGCCATTGATTACTGCTAGTGGTTTAGATATCTCTTCATTGTCCTGGACTCGTGCCTGAATGCCATCGTGGAAATGCTGCATCATGGATATAACATTACTTGGGCATCCGTACATTACTTTTCACAAGCCTTCTCTGCTGACAGTATCAAAGGCCTTTATCAAGTCGACGTAGATGGAGACAAGGTCGGTGTTTTGCTCTTGACGTGTCTCTTGTAGATGCCTCACAGCAAACACAACGTCGATGGTCCCATGTTCATTTCGGAATCCAAACTGGCGTTCTGTCAGTAGTAGCTGCTCAATGTGTGTCGTGAGGCGGTTCAGTTGCTTTCTGGCTAATATCTTTCTTGCAATTAAGAGTAAGGGTATATAACCCGTTGGTTGTCGCAGGCCTGGCAGTTCTCTTTGCCCTTACACAGGTGGATGATGGAAGAATCTTTGAATGTTTCCAACAATGATGAAGCCATCCGTTATCTCCCCAATTACCCATCAACAAAGCACTGGATGACCCTCCAACCTTGCTGGAGACACAGACGGTGATACGTTGGTTTTCGAGTGGGAAATCACCCGGCTTAGACTCCATCTCAGCTAAAGTCTACAAGAAAGAAGGCACAGCAATGATAAAAATTCTCCACCAGCTGTTTTTACTGACTTGGCAGCAAGTTATATATATATATATATATATATATATATATATATATATAGATAGATAGAGAGAGAGAGAGAGAGAGAGATAGATAGATAGATAGATAGATAGATAGATAGATAGATAGATATCTTTTCCTACGTTAATACCGGATATATTTCGTCGTATGGTACCACAACTCATGCTATTTGAAAGAGTTTTACAAGATAAAAGTATGGTATTAACGTCTGAAAAGATAATTTTCCTTTAATAATATATCAAACTTGCTCCAGAGTCGCAACTGAAAAGAGTAAACTCTCTTAACTTCCACCTCCTTTTCGGAAATTTACCTTACTTTCGTATCCTGGTCATTTAAAACGTACGTGAGTTAGCAAAGCACTAGGACTGGGCTGATCGCATCTGTCGTAGAAAATTAAATTCTTGTAATTTCGTCTAACTATTTAATTTCATCTGAAAGCAATGGAAATCCCATTTAGCAATGAATCAATACTGGTTTGTCGTTGTCAGAGAAGCAAAAGGATTTAACTTCTCATAGACGCGAACGGTGCCTGGTCAGATTTCTTTAACAGAGATTATATGTTTCAGGTCTGATATTTAAGACAGTTTCTGTTGATTTTGTGTATTTCACAAGATACTCGTTGTAATGGGAAAACTTAAATTTTCATATGAATGTGTAAATATACGGATATATTCTTCACATATGAATGTATAGGAATCAAAATAAATTATGAAAATTATTATCCTCTCTATTTTACAATTAAGTATATTACAAATATTTTTTACTGTAATACACAAATTGTCAGTTTTGTTTTATTAAATGCTTTTTTACAAGAGCACTAACCTCGACCACAGTTTTATAAACATTATATTCAAATATTTATTTTATTTCTTACATGTATTAACCTGGACAATATTTATATCATCGCCTAACAACTGTTCAGTTTAAGACAAACAAGCTTGGTGTCATTTTTCATGTTATGTCGAAAGTTTTCCTTTATCATTATATATATTTGCATATTTTTTTGTCATCTAAATGATCAAGTAAATTTTAATTTGTGAAATAATAGCAAATGGTCTGTTTGGTTCAGTGATTTTTAAAGTAGTAGATCAGGACTGGAATTTTTAACTTTTTACATTTCTCTGACCATTTTTTAATGCGCAAAAATAAGTGTTGTTTTTAAAATTCACTACGATTTACTATTCTAAATTAACTATTTACTATTCTAAATTAACTATTTACTATTCTAAATTAACTATTAACTATTCTAAATTAACTATTTACTATTCTAAATTAACTATTTACTATTCTAAATTAACCTTCCCCTTCCATACTTTGGAAATTCAGATAATCCTGTTTCAAATGTGCTTTCTATTATTTGTCTGACTATGCGTAAAATCCTTATGAAATGATATTACCTTGATAGATTCCCTGTATTCTTGGGCACAGCAACTACAATTTTAATCTAGGAATACGTCAAGATTTACCTGCAACTACATATCAAAATCCCAACTCCTGTGGTTAGCCAAGTAATTATTGTAACTCTCATTCAGTTATTCTTTTTACCCTGGTTGCCTGTTTTCTTGTCTAAGCCAAACATCAATCGCGTGTTTCTAGGCAGTACAGTCTCACACGTAACAATGCTGTGTTAGTATATATATAGTAACAGATCGTGCGTCTGTGGTCATGTTATGTCACATGACTTTGATGTTTAAAACGCTTCCATGGGATGCTTCAGCATGTCCGAATTCATACTTGTAAAATATGAAGCTTACTATTGCCAAATCTAAACCAGTATATGTTTTCAGTGAGTGACTAACTATTGAGGAATAAATGTCAAGCAAAAAAGCTTGTTTGCAATAGCTCTCCTCTCATTTTATTTCTATAACTCGGTTTCAAAAGGAATAAAGGGGAATGTATGGAAAAGCGAGCCTTTTAGGAATAGGAGATCATACGGGTTATTGTCGTTAGCACTTGTAACCTAAATGGCATTCCCACGTTTAAATGTCTTGCCTATTTATCATGCACGTACGATTCAACCGGTAATGCGATTCAACCGGGTTTGAATTGGTCATAAATCGGGTTCAGATGCTACTGGAAAAAAGGCATACGACATTTTATCATGTATTTTTTCTTGCAGTATGTTGTTGGACATCCACGCTGTATTTGTACTAATACAAAATGAAGAGAACGGGTGTCTGAGTGGTATAAGGCTCTCGCCTTTGTATCATTTACATCTCACCTATCTATGCGTGGGTTCTAGTCTAGGATTCGACTAAGAATGTGACAAAGTAATGACAGTATTTCCGGGTTCTTCCTACACTAAATATACTGAACTTCATGTATAGCCGATAATGTGCTGAAACGGGGCGTTAAACCCCAAAACAACAGCAATAACAAGTTGAATTTTTATGCATGCAATGTTGATCTTGTGTCACTTCGAGAAGTCAAGTAGTTAGTTGCAGCCTATGTTATCGCATTTTAGAGGCAATGGACGCATAACAAATGTTCAATAGGATCAACAAATCTCCAACCTGTCAGAGATTTCCTATTACAGTAATGAATATTCAGGTCGATTCATTTCTTTATCCATCGACGATCTACATTATTCGTACAGTGATATTGCACCATTGCAACCAGACCCTAAAAGGCAGTTTCAGAAATATACTTCAAGAAGAACAAAAAGATTACACCATTTGTTACATATCATTGCAAGATCACTTCCACCCAAGCAATCTGAATTAACACGAGCTACATAATCGAATGTCGCAGTTCTAACTGTAATTGGGACTTTGATTGATGTCTCCGTCACTGATAATGTATTTTGAATTGAAACCCATTGCACATAGAGAAAGATAGCAACAAGAAGAAAAGGCCATGTTTGTGCCAACATATCGGAACGACATTCTGGTTAGAATTCATTATCACCTATAGTTTCTGGTAATTGTTATTGACTACCACAACATTTCATTAAAGTGTGTGAAGGTATGATTGGCATAATTAGTTCAGATTGTAAACTCCCAGGATCTGATGAGTTCCGTACAATTTCAGCAATATGGAACATTAGACTATATTTTAAGACCGATATGCTTCTAATGGCATTCTGCGACACATCTTTGAAACCTAACTCAGGAATAAACTGCGTGCCATTCTAAAGATCACAAATACCAAGCTAGAGCTACTAGCAGACATTAGCATACAGCTATTTACTAAGAAAGGCATCTGCAAATGCATCTTTGCGGGGAACAGTTATCAAGCAAAACTGAAGAAACCAGGGTGTCCAGACCACGAGGAGAAAACTCGATTAAAAGCTGGATAGCTACATTGACATTAATAAAATGTTATGTCATGTTATGATGCAGTGTTTACCTAATAGTAGTTTGATGATAATCTTTAATGCTCTACATTTCATCAACGATCGCCAAAATAAGTTTAATCTACCTATTTAAACGGCGAATATGAGCATCGATGTTAGCAATCACTTGATATCTGACTTCTGTTTCAATTTGATCAATACCGCCTACATCTAACGAGATACGGTCGAGGATGCTGACATGTACAACATTAGCAACTACCCTGAAGAGCATGCATTCTTCAGTACGACGATTTAGGAATGTTCAAGGATGTGTACTGAGATTCAAAATACAACAACTACTACTACTACTACTACTACTACTATTACTACTACTACTACTACTAATAATAATAATAATAATAATAATGAGGACTTTGTATAGCGCCTAATTTTTATTTGTTGTTGTTGTTTTTTGTTTCTTCAGGATTTGTAATGTAGCTTTAACAATTTTTCAGTATTATCGCTACGATGTCTGAATTGAGGCAGTTTATAGTGATGTCTAGCACTGAGGCATCATACTGCAGACACTTAGCATGATGTCTCACCCAGTCACATTATCCTGACCAATCCTAACACTAACCTCTTAATACTAAGCGTCAAGCGAAGCAGCTATAAATACCATTTTTGTAAGTCTTTGGTATGACTCGGCCGGGGATCGAACCTACCTGTCATCCCGCTTCCGCGGCGGACGCTCTAACAACTAGGCCATCGGAGCGGTCCTAATCTGTTGAAGCTTTATGAACTTTACAACATATATAATGATATGACTACAAAAAACAAAAATAATGAAATTAGAAAACATAAATGCTGAAAATATTTAAGGTAGGAAACATTATTGTGTCTTTAAGTTTGTTCTTACAGTCGAAAAAGGTGAGATTTATGAGCACTTTTGAAATGGATCACTGTGTCTTTGTGTCCAGTTCCAATGGGCAATTCGTTGCTGGGTGCCGATATGCAACAACACATCCATATGATTCGTTTTCATAGTGGGAACAAGGAGTATACAATTGTCAGAAGAGGAGCGTAAGTATATTGCTGGTGTGTACACATGGGTGAGGCCAAATAGGTATGTAGCACAGAGAACAAATTTTGTGCTTGATTCTGGACAGCCAGTGTAGGGTACAGAGCAACGGGGAGGTGTGCTCTGATCGTGGTACTCTAAAGATGATCCGAGCCGCAGTGTTTTGAAGTTGTTGAAGTTTTTGGAGTAGATTTTGAGACGAATCAGACAGAAATGAGTTACAATAATCCAGTCTTGAAAGTACTAATGAACGCACAAGTGTTTTAATGGCATCAACTGAAGGATATCTGTGAATGATGGTGACGAGTCTCAGCTCAAGAATTGCAGCTTTGCATATGTTCATGACATGTTGGTGCAATGTGAGAGTACTGTCCATAGTAACAATATGTTTCGTACTGACTGGATGAATTTAATGTTGTTGTTGCTGATATTTATTGGCTGATGTAAGGGATGTGAATAGGAAAGTCTTTGTGTTGTGATTAGAAAGGCCTCAGTTTTATCATCATTCATCTGCAGCTTATTACATGTCATCCATGATTTCACATCTGAAATGTACATCTCTACTCCTTGGATGGGCGCATCAACTTCAATTGGGTGGCTAATAATTGTATATTTGCGTGTCATCAGCGTTCAATTGGCGAGACGCTTAATGATAATATATGACACCTGAGGGCGGCTGAGTGTATAATAAAGCGAACAGGCTGATAAGGCTTTTATCTTTGGCTGAGCATTTTATTATTCGCATAGTGAAATATAAAAAACACTATGAAAACTGCGCCTGACCGAAACAAAAATTCACCATAATCACTAACCACATAGTTGAGGTGCTTAGTGAATACAGTTTCACGAAGAAGACCTCGATCGTATTTTAAACGTATTCCACAATAAATCAAACATGAAATACGGGCTACAAAGCACAAGGCATGCACTTCAATTAGAATAGACAAAGTGACACGCAACGAGTTCCTTGCACAGAGAAGAGTCGAAGCCAAACAGTTGACCTAACGGATGGTCTACTTGCTCACCCAACAGGTTTGCCCCCAAATTGCATCATAATTCTACAGCTAATTAGTTATGTAGTAACACTAAGACAAAAATAAACAGATAAATTATATCTAAAGTTGAAATCCGTTGTAGTTCTAAGCCAATAGGTAATGATAATGTTGCAATGCGTAGAGCAAATGTCGATCCAAGTGGTATTGAAAATTGATTGTTTGAATAACTTTTTCACTGAATGTAGTATATATTCTCAGATTCAAATACATTTACGACAGAATCATATTGTTTTAAAAACTTATGTAGAGTAAAAGTGAACATAATAACACCCACCAATATCAACCTGTAAGTGGGATTTATTTGACAAAAGCTAGTGCAACCTAAAAAAAATGTAAAATTACAGGCCATGACAATATCAGAGAAAGTTTATTAAAAGATGACAGTTCCAATTAATTTCATCGATAGTCTGTTTCAAGTGGAGCTGTGCCGGAAAATACGAAATTAGTTTATATTCGATCTTTTTTTGCAAAACAAATTAGTTAATGAGGCTAATGCAATCAATTGGCAGTTTGTTTGGTTTACTCAGTAATGTTGTCGAGTCTTGAAAGATCGGTGTATGCTCAACTGTATATATTTAGACCTAAGTATAATTGGTTTTATAAACTACACATAGGCTTTAGGGGAGTATAATCATCTGATGCATGCTTGATATATCCTTATCATATGAAGGTTCATGTACCAAAATGTCTGTATAATGGACTAATCTTACTCGATGCACACAACCTTTTGATACGGTAAAACGGTGTTACATTGTAAAAATGTACCGAAAAGTCGGAGTTACGACTATTGAACGGTATGAGTCAGTTCAATAGACATCATGTTGTCAATGTTTTCAATACCGAATACAGACCTTTTTCAATAACATGTAGTGTACCTCAGGGTATTATATTATACAATCTCTTTCTGGTGAGTCATACATTGACAGGCAAATTGTTAACTGCAACCTTTGGCTCACTGACAACAACTTATCATTACAGATAGGTAAGACATTATGCATTTCGTTTGTCTCGAAGCGAAAGGAATAAAACACATTAGAGAATTTAAAACACCTTGCAATGGCTAACACTCAGATCGCAAAGGGGTGTTAAATATACAAATGCAAGGTAGATAACCTACTACTACTACTAACCATTTGTTCCCTGCGCACAACTTTTGAAGTTTTTCAAATAACAAAGCGGTAACAAGAAAAGTACGCGTATGAACAAAACTATTCATAGTATATATTGAAGAGAAGTTTACAGAAACTAAGATTGAAGAAATATATATCAGGTAGGCGAATCGCATTCAGCTAGAGACACGATGGGATACTAGGTGATCTGAAACATAGGCCTCGGTATTTAAATATGCATATCACTCAGCTTACAAATACGTGTTTGACAGATTTAGATTTTACATATTAGTTTATTTTCGCAAAGGTGATAATATAAAACATATAATGGTGTATTCAGCATAAATAAGAAAAAGCGCAAAAATGTTTAAGTTTCTTAAACGTGATTCTCAAATTGCACCTTTTTCTATTAGCTCTAATAAAATAATACATACAAGATTTTCATTAATTAATAAGTAGTCATTTTGAAGGTGTAAACCGATAATCAAGTTTATTGTTCTTCCAGAGACATTGTACGTTCTTGAAGTTAATAACTGAAATTACTACCAGCACTTTACCGCTGCTAGCAAAACACTTCTTCAGATTAGTCCCTGTGACACTTGGTATTTAGAGTGACAACTCGCCAAGACGATTTTCCAATAAGTCAGAACCCATTAAAGTATAAATAAAGACGCCTTCTCGCTCCAAATCGGCCTCTTGTCTGATCAGATTTTCTTAATAATGTTGATCGATCAGCTACTGGGTATTTAGTGTTACATGTCACAACAACTTGTGTAATTGCGACTAATACGTCATTACAAAAAGGTTTCTCTTCGTCAAGATGGGTTGGATTTATATCTGACGACATTTCAATCCAAAGCTTTACAAAAATATGTCTTTATGTTTAGTCTTGAGCCTCTAACACTTCCCTGATAAAGTATGGAACTCCAAAGAAAATTGCATTCGCCTATGCTAATCTGAGTAGAGATATAAAACAATGAAGACTTTCTGTTGCAGCCTCAGTTCTAACTTAAGAAGAGTTTCTCGTTGAGACACATTGTTTTTATTGATACCATAATTAATACTTCGGCCGTAATTACCAAATAATAACATTACACATAGCAGTGCTTCCGATATTTGTCGTGTTTACGGTTATGAAAGAAAACACAAATATTTTTACATATTTTGTGCATGTGTCATTAATGACGCCTTACATGGGATACTACATTGATTGTAATGCATCTGTACCTTTCATGTTGCAAAGGATGTACCTCTTGTGTGTCGATTATCTATCTATCTAAATATCTATCTAAATATATATATATATATATATATATATATATATATATATATATATATATATATATATATATATATATATTAGTACTTTTATGTAGATTTTGTATATATTATATTCTTTATATTTGTTTCACCTACAAAAATCCTTACTAAAATACCATTTTCCTGTTCCATATATTTAAAACATTTAGGCCATCTTGTTTCATTTCAAATGTAAGTGTCCTTGTTTCTATGCTGTTTTTAACCATACTACAAATACTGAATTACCGGGGTCATTTCATTCTCAGTTGTCATCCGCACCTTAGCATGATCCCCAGTGTTATACTTCACTACAAACTGTCAAACTGCAGCCACCGTAGCGATAGGACTGAACAATTGTTAAAGCTAAGTTAAAAAAAAACAAAAGTCACACGCAAACACACATACACACACACACACACACACACACACACACACACACATCTAAAGAATATTCTTCTAAATGACTTTTTGGATTTTAGCTGAAAATAATGTTATTAGAAATATGATCTTTGTTTTCGAGTTGATAGGTGTATACAAATTATACGTTAAAACAACTTAAAGATGCTGAAGTAGTTTGAATATATATTTTTTATTTAAATATCTTCTCTAAATGTCCCAATTTTGATGCCTGCATATGTGTTTTTTTATTAAATTGCTTATCTTTTTCTTTGATCATATAATAGGATTATTCATAAGACACTATTCAAGTTTTTAAACCAGCGTGTAAGAAACTTCTTGCAGCATAATAAACTTGAGGAGCAAAATGATCAATAAATAATATTATTTGACTATATTAAAAACGAACGTTTTTTCAAATTCAGCCGCTTTATATGTATCTTATGGAATTTGCTTATTACCTATTGTCTAAAAGATGTAAATTGTGAATAGTGCAAGATGACAATAGTATTAATTTGCTTAAAGGTATACTCCATTATTAAAACGTATTTCCCTATGATTATAAAGGAATTAAAAATCGTGGATTTAAGCTCATTCCGTTTGTAATTTACAAACCAAAGAAATTCTACACGGTGTAATATTCCTTACTTTGTATAATTCACTTTCAACAAAAATCCAACAGTTAGTTTGTGTCCCAAAATATACGGAATAAAAAATTATCACAAGCTGCAAATTACGTTAGTAAATTATACCTTTAAAAAAATCATGATTTTAACGTTACATTGTCTTATTCTAAGTTTGCTTTACCTTGGATTTAAAAGATACATTTCCTTATTCATTCCAAATGTGTCTTGCGCGCTCAATTGCGTCATTGTAATCTTGGGATTTGTATAAGGAAGGCTATACTTCTTGAATAATCATGTCCTAGAATGTTTGGAATTGTCAACATGCAACTATGAAGCCATAAAACCGTGAGACTACTGTTATCATATCGTCTCGCTTATTTTTAATAAGGCTGTCTTTCAAATTTTAAAACCCAGATATGAGATGATGTTTTTACCCTGCCAACTCTTAATGAGTGTAATGTTACGTGAAGTAGTGAAAAGTGAAATATTAACTGGGCAATCATTGTATTTATGCAGATGGCTGTAAAATAGGAAGAAATATAATTCCTAGTGATGGCTGAAATTTCGTACTAAATTCCTCTGTATTTTAATTCTGTAATAATATACAATATTGGCTGCAGCGTTTGCTTCTCGATAGATCGTGATAACATTATATCTAATCCCAATGGGTGAATAGTTTAATGAAAACCAATTATTTTCATTCGTACTTGGTAGAAATCGCAGTCCTTCAAATACGACTTATAAATACCTTGAAGGCCGATCGTCGTGATTGTAAATATTTGACAGAAACCTTTTATATGAAAAAACACTGAATCTGCTTTATCATAGGAATCAGATTAGAACTATGAAGATGCCCGAATGCTGCATAAAACTAGCAAATCATTTGGATGAATTCTTTTGGGAATTTCTCTATCAGTTTAACGATCCAGTACGAAATACATTGCGACAACATTGTAATGATTTGCAAAGTATTGCATTCTTTTAGAAGAAATAATGAAAATTTATTAAATTTTAATTTATTCACAACTTGATGATATTGAGTTATTTTAGTACATATTGACAGTTTTGTAATGGGCTGATCTAAGGGACGAATTGGTAGTATGGTATTGAATTTTAAGGCTTAAGAATCGGCTAGCACTTGTTTTGGGGTGTTTGTACATGTACTTTGAAACTGAGCGACAGAAGAGAAAGTATACAATATGCTATAATTAGTTTTTTTTTACGTGCTGCCTTCATGGGACGTGGACGATCAAATCTGGTGGGCATGATCAGAACGTTTCCAATAAGTTGATATTGGCAGCTAAATTCGTAGAATTAACCAAAGTATATAAGGCTACACAGTATTGTATGACCATGTAGAGTACCATCCAATCAGCCTCTTCTTTGACTTTTCAAACGTACAGACAATTGATTTATAGTCTCGGCATAAAACTATTCTTCTGGATTTTTGTTGGATGCGAATCTGGTGGTTGTTCATATCATTTAAATAGACATTATGCTAATCGTCCTGAACTTGCTCTGTCAGGTGGAATTCACATTGCTGTATCCGCAAGTAGTCCACCCATGGACAATGTTATAAACATGGCTAACACAATTTGGAGAGGCCGCCATAACAATAGAGTCGACCGTCTTTCTCGTCGAGGCTCACCGTCAACGGCCAGCTTCGATATCACATTACGGGAGAATTGGTCTCTACCTAAGCTTAGACAAGAACTTTCTAGTCGAGGCATTCAATTCAGCCTGGGATTAAGGAAATCTAGTTTAATTCGTTTGTTCAGATAATGTAGCAGGAACATTGAAACTGTTTGTCAGCTGATTTATCACATTACAGCATACATTTCGCCCATGCTCATCCGAAATTACAATTACAATTACAGCCTAATGTATAAACGGTGACGCATTTGTTGTGGACGATGTTGGTGATGACACATTATGGTGACTAAGTTAGTAGAAATTGTTTGCTCCTTAATTAATGCTTGGAATATTGGCACGAAGGAATTCAAATATGACAATTAAAACAAATGATTGGCTACTGTTTCTAACCTATTTCACTTTTTAGATATTACGTCGATGTATATTGTACAGATGGTTGAGTTTTAATCATAACTTGTAACCTAGGTTTATGTGTTTATCGTTGCTTTACATGATAATATTTCACATTTTATCTGTCCGGTTTATGTAACACCTTAAAAAAAGTATTTTTATTATATAAATAAACTTTTTTACGAAACAAAAGGTAGAAAATATATTATGTATATATTACTTCGTAGTTTAATCCTTATTCAGTGCCAACTCGGCGCTTCTATGCTTTTCTCTTGTGTCCATTGAATGGTGCATCACTTGGAACTGTCCATCAATAGTCTGCAAGCATTGATGGGCTCCGTTTGTCCTGATAACGTTTCTCCATTGCTGCAATGTCCTGATGATAGCGCTTGCCGTGGTCGTCGCTCACTGCTTCAAATGTTCGGTGGAAACAATCTATACGATAATGCAAAAAGCTATATTTAGTGACATGTTACGTCCAAGGTTTTTGAATGCCTTAAGGAGGTCCCCACCAATACCATGTAGTTGTCTTATCATTAACGATATTGAGGGCTGCCATGACCCCATTGATATTGTTGCAGGCTAAAAAATCACCTTCCATGAGAGACAAGATCTTTTCGACGGTCAAGGAACATCGAAGCCCTAACATCAACTGACATGAGACTACAATGCTGTAGTCTGTACCACAACAGCACTGCTGTACTCGGATAAGACCGAATCCCCGTCACGGTCATTCGGTTATACTTGTGTTATGAGGTGTGGTTCAGAGGAGGAAGATAAAATTAAATTGGTCATATGAAATTGATGGTTCTGGACTAGACGTTTCATTTTCTGCCAAAACATCTTCTGACTCAAGTGAGACTGATTCTGGTGCATCAGGAACCGGCAGTCGTTCGAGTTGAGGTAATGGGTGTATAACTGATGAAATGCTTGAGTAATACATAGTCCACTTGTTTTCTTTGACAAACATTTTTTAACTGGACGTACCGATTGTTGATATAATATGATGGTTCTATCCAAATCATTCGCCGTAGCGGTTATATTGCGCTTTTATGCAAAGGTCACGTCATCACAACCAAAGCAGAAGTTATCGTTAATGTTCACACAATTACGAGGCATTTCTGTTCACTTTGGCTAGACAGAATGGTGTCTCTTTGCAAACTCAAACACTGATGAATAAACGGGCACGACACTGTATGATTTATAGAGCTGATAAAGGGCAATTTCTTCAGCAGCGTGATGATAGTTTAGATATGATTGCATCATCTTAGACTTCTAAGATTAACATATTGAACTTCATATCGTGTATAATGCAATACCAGATTCTAGTTGCAACATACACACACACACACACACACACACACATATATATATATATATATATATATATATATATATATATATATATATATAAAACCAGTTTTGTCCAAATTCAGTCATAGATGTATTCATAGATCACGTCCAAGATTAGATCAGTCATTTCTGGTTCAAAATGAGATCCCTTCCTTTTATAATTAACCTATCCTCCGCCATTCCCAAGTCAGGGATCGTATATACTGACCCAATATCATATCTTCAAAACTAATATTTTATGTAATATTTTCTCTCTTATTGACATAGATTTGGTAATGTTTGATTTCATTTAATCCGGAAGCATTTCAGCTGTAGATCAGAGTACATACATGCTGGTCATAGTAGCCTTTTCAACAGTGCGGCAGTCTACGGTTTCCACTTCGTTGGAGAAAAATTAACAAAAAATATTCCAAATAGTATGCCAAGAGTTTCTGTTACATACATGATGGTGGTGCTGTTATCTGCAATGTTATGTGACGGAGGATTTTTACTGGCTGTTGGTTTGTTGATGTAGTGCGTATGTATGTTGCCAATGGTTCGGATTCTTGTGATGTAGTGAAATCGCGGTTCCATCACTGTAGAGCATTTGTTCATGCAACTACTGGAAAAGTTGAGATGCGACATTTTCAACAGAAAAATCTATTTTTATATTCACCTTGCCATATTCAGAAATGGAATTGTTTCATGCCGGTAGCAGCATTTCATTCTTTCCACTCGATGGTGTGTCTAGTGTCCTGAATAGAGCCGTATTTGAGTAAGGGGCGTCAATGTTCTTCTGCTTGAGACATGGAGCAAATTAACCTTTATATGTAGGCCCAGCTGCGCCCACGACAGAAAGCGATAGGCTAGGGGTACCAATACAAAAATTGCATTGACCGAAAGCGCGGTATCCATGATAATTGCTTCATTCGTCTTGCTCTTAGACTGTGCTTGTTTATTTGTGGAATCCATGTGCTGTTCGTTTAGTAGAGTACATTTACTGTCTTACTTGAAGCTCCTGCGGGTGGGTCTAGGCAATGATGAGCAAAACCTTTTTGGTCATTTGTTTCGTGATGGAGCAAGCAGTCACAACTGCAGCTCTGGAACAGTTGTGTACATTAGTGTCGTGGCTTGACACCATTTCTTGCTTATGGATTATCACATTCAAACTGGCATCCTTTTGGGGTCTCTCATTTGACGTATTTTAATATCAAATTCAATTGGGCATTTTATCTCAATCGGATACTCATATCGTATGCTAATAAAGGTATTGTCGGTTTAGTACATTCCTTTTACAGTTTAAGAAAGAATAAAGAAGAATAATGCCTTCATGCTGGATTACCAGAGTTCTATTGAGCTATTCAGGGATCAGCCCTGAACACAGTCTTATGCAGGAAGCAGCCTAGCATAGATGTAGTTACGATGGGATCAGCCTATAATACATTCGCATGCTGTGATCAGCCTAGCACAAAGTATTCTTAAGCTGGGACTCGTGATTTCAGAAATTTCACAATACCAGAAAAGAAAATGCCATTGAAAGTGCAATTTCGGGATGTAAAGTGTTTCGCCACCGCAATTTGTCCGTCTATTCCAGGAATACGTGCTACAAAGAGTATCGTCTCTAACCAATAGTAGTCGATCCACTTCGTTTAACATAATAGCAAATTGTTTAGAAAACCCTTGGCTAAACAAAATGTTCCAGAGGACATTTAAGCAAAATCCTCAATGGTTCAATGATTCTGTAATACGTTTGATGCTTTCCTTATTTTACATTGTATTAACCGAAAACAATGCTCAAAAGGCTAAAATTATTTGTTTGTTTGTTTGATTAGGATTTTTAACGTAACTTAAACAATTTTTCAGTCATATCGCTACGATGTCTGTAGTGAGAAAGTTTATAGTGATGTCTTGCACTGGGGCATCATGCCGCAGACATGTAGCATGATGTCCCACCCAGTCACATTATCATGACACCAGGCCGACCAGTCCTAACACTAACCTCTTAATGCTGGGCGTCACGCGAGGCAGCTGTTAGTACCATTTTTGTAAGTCGTTGGTATGAGTCGGTGGAGGGATCGAACCTACAACCTCCCGTATCAGTGGCTGACTCTCTAACCACTAGACCAGCGGAGCGGTTAGGAGAAAAGTGAAAAATGTTTCAATGTTGAAAGCATATATGTGCATGCGCACGTGTGTGTTGGTCAGCAGCCTGCCTATCAATATGAATACAGATCTCTCTCTCTCTCTCTCTCTCTCTCTCTCTCTCTCTCTCTCTCTCTCTCTCTCAGAACAACCAGGTATCAGCTACACTCATGTTTTCAGCAGCTAAAATCTGGAATTATCTCCCCGCGGATCCCATTTCAATAGTCCGCATGCCTACATGTGTACACATCTTCTTTATATAATATTAATTTTCGAACAGTTCAAATTTAAAAGTTTTTAAATTGCTCGTAGACTTGATCTGGGAGAGTATGTGTATATTTTTCATATATACACATATGAAACGAAGTTGCTGCAGCAACCATAATTTCACACATGATGTGGAGTATATTGTTTAGTCTTATATTTTTAAAAATAGCTTTTGTATACCCTAAATGCGCTTTGTGGTGTTTAAACTTACGTTTTAGATGAATTTTATTTTCTTGCCCAATATAAGATGTATATTAGTCAGTAGTCACTTTATCTCTTCAGCTTGTGTAGTAATATAGTTTTGTGGTCCTGATTTTAGCTCATCGTTCCTTTGGTTTCATAAATTTACTTGTAAATTTAACTAGCTTTTAAATTCACGTGTTCGGTTTTCATGTTTATTTCGCTGTATAAGTTAGAAGCTTCCAGTTCATTGACATTAATCGTATATGTAAGCATTTTGTACGTATTCACATGTTCATGCTCAACACCTTGTCCTTGTATATCTTTTTTTATTTTGTATCCATGTAAAACTGTATCATTAGTGCATTATTTATACACTATTATACACGTATGCTTTTACACTGCAATCTACTTTTGGAGTAGGATCATTTTTTGAAAATTGATTTCTTGCATTAAACCTGTTAATGGAAGTTACATCGTTTACGGGGCGGGGGGAGCTCTCCAGTGGGATGATTGATTATAATTGGAAAATAACTCCAGTGAGCTAATGTTTATTATAAATTCAAAACTTATGATCAAAGGAAATGGTAATAGAAACATACTAACGATTTCGACTACTTTTAAATAATTTTAAATATTTTAATTTTAAATGATGATCGAAAAACAGAGGTTCATAATACGAAACAAAAGAACGATTTCCAAGAAAACTCTGATTAGGTGCAGAACTACGTTTTTATAACTGACACATGTGTTAGAGATCGGAGAATAAAAGTCCCTCATTCAGGTCAATGTTATTATTTTTGTCAAGTCAATTAGTGCTTATATTAGTCTTTTATGTATGTGAAAGGTCAGTATTGTATACAACTGGTTATAAACAACTCACATAATTAGACACTAACATGTTTCATAAAAATACAATCTTGAACAAATGACTATAGTGTTTTGAAGAAGAAAGGATAACTTTGATAATGTCTACGATAACACTTTTTACTATAATTTATAGCCAACAGGCTTTAACAAAATCTTCTTTTCCATTTTGTATTGTGCTGTATGACTAATACAAATAAGGGTGATAATTCGTGGTGTGCGACAAATTTAAGTCGCCTGCATCTTTAATCGAATTTTTCATGTCTGAGAACTCGTAATTAAATCAATTTGTGTTTCGTTTTATATGCAGCAACATGTTCTAACATTTCTTATAAAATATAAGAATTTCACTCATTTAAAAGGTATAAATTAGACATCATGTGTATTCTTTTAATGTACATATAACATATTGATTACCAGATACAAAGTCCACATTATATGCCGAAAAACTCGACAGAAATTAGAACATCAAAAAAGAATACACATATTGCCTTTCTTGTTCCATCAATTTAGTATCGAACTTGCGCGCGCGTGTGTAACGTTTTAGGGTCTGGAAAATTATTTCCATGACATTGAAATCTGTGGAGATAATATTCAATTTATTTCTTCACACACCCATATGGGAGTAAATTTACAATTTTCATAATACTCTTGAATCCGCCTAAACATGTTCTGGAAACCTCAGCAACATTAAATATACATTATCTTCTGAATAGATGTATATAACTTATATTCATCCATTACTGTATTTACGTATATTGGTTTATATAGAATATATATAGTAAGCTTAGCCATAGCAGACCATTACTAACTCTGAAAAAATGTGTACAATTTGAGATAGAATAATTTCCGGTTTACAAATGCATGATATTGAATAAGCGTTTTATCCGGAATAAAAGGTCGTTCTACTCTTGCCGAATGAAGGTATAAACAGAATATCCGTACCATTTATACAATTATTAAAAGCATGTGAAGCTCCTATAGCAGAAACATCAAGAAAGTAAATTATAATTCCTCCAGGACCTGATCTGTTGGGTCAGTCGCAAGTAGGTATAACAATTTACAGCCATATATTGCTTAGAAAATGTCAAGTTCTAAATTTGAAAATATAAAATAAATTTCAAAACAATACAAATTAGGAAGGTAGTTCCGTCCAGATGAACGTAAATATGTAATCCTACAAAGTAAAATGAAAACGTTTATGATGTTAACATCGCTCAAAAAATAAAGAAAACAAAAAGTAAAGGTAAAGATATCTAGTGCATAAGATATATTGTCAATATGATTGACAAAACGTGCTTTAGAAAAATACGAAATCTGCATTGGTTTGAGATAATCATAAAACTTTTTAACCGAGTTCTTCCACAAACACACACACACACACACACACACCTCTACACACACACACACACACACCTACCTACCTACCTGCCTGCCTGCCTGCCTACCTACCTACCTACCTACCTACCTACCTACCTACCTACCTACCTACCTACATACATACATACATACATACATACATACATACATACATACATACATACATACATACATACATATATATATATATATATATATATATATATATATATATATATATATATATATATATATATATATATATATTCCCAGTACATGGAATTATGTATATTGACGTATTTCTAAGTAGATTGACATATGCGAATAGATATATATCCATGCAGATGGTTATATGCAGAGGGATACATCTCCATGTTAATCGTTATACGCATATAGATATAGCATAGTCTGCGGCCACTGAGCAAGCAACAAGTAATATGGAGCAGTACACGCCAGTGAGTGGAATCATCCCCCCTCAGGCACTCAGTGCAATATTGGGTATATTTAATGGACTCAAGATTGCTACAGGCTGGAGCCTTTAGAGCGGCTGAAATGAGAACAACACTCCTTTTAGTATGAGACAAAGAAGATACAGCACAGGGGAATCTCACATGCAGGAGAAGTAGGGGAAACAGACGGAGGCGGAGAGAGACCCCACCAGTCTATGAAAAAACTACCCCACCCCCACCAGGAGTTAGACAGCCGGCCATACAAACTTCCACGGAAGTTACTGCTAATGTATCGGCAATTTCAACGACTGCCCCTATCACGTCACTGGAAATGGTCACCAATGATAAGATCCGAGACTACACAGCTGGACTGGAGAAATTAAAGCTAGTTTTCCCACCAGTGACCATTGTGCCGCCACCACCACCACCACCAGCAGCGGTCAAACAGCAGGATATTTCAAGTCAGGCAGTTGACTTGGAAAAAAGACCTAGCCTTGTCTACATCGGAAGAGGACGAAGCAGCTGCATTTAAGGTAGTTGCACCAAAGAAAAAACGGTGAACCCTATGAAGAAAAAATGCGTGAAGATGGGACTACAACCGGCCATCAAAAACAAAAAGAAACCCGGACATCAGCGCCGTGAGATATATTGGATTCCGGTCACTCAAAGTTTCTCCACCTAATCCAGCTCAATGGGAATTTCCCAACTTAATAATGGTGCAATACTACTACAATGCTCTTCATGAATGCACTCTCACCCAGATGTTTGAAGCAGCACAGTACCTAGCCTCTCTACATCGACTTTATTTTCCATTAATAACGAGGGAGGAGAAAAGAACAGCTGCACAGATCATCAAAATGGAAGACAGGCTGGGGACTTACTAACCCTGCAATATACAAAAGTCCTTTTTAAGGCTACTGCCATTATTTACTTAATTGAATTCTCATTTGGTACGATAATTCTATTTGTACAAGCTCTTTTGAGAAAACTGACTTGATCAACTTTGAACACCGCTCCAAATTTACAATCTATCCAACCTAACAGTGACAACACTTTATATGTCGCATAGACATACTAGAACATAATTTTGTAAGGGAATTATTTTATGTACACTTTGTACTAGAATATTGGTATGCTAGGAGATAGGAAAATTTTACAACTTCTTGAATTTAATGCAATGGCATAGGTGGCTTACACAATATTGGTACTTTTTTGTCCATTAGTATAACTGGACTGAATTTGGAATATGTACGGCTAGGGCGTTTGAAGGCTGTCAACATCCATGCGCTGCCTTCCGGGACCTTTTCCTTCTTTTCCACGACCGGACTCCATCAACATGACCAATTGAGAAAAACATTTTTCTCTCGTCTTTATTTGGTGCCATTGCACCCCTAGTACAGTACTTCTAATTGGTTGTTA